>JAATLQ010028196.1:0-16503 GCA_013421005.1 Heliconius erato x Heliconius himera | reverse complement strand
GTTTGTTTTTTGAGAATTGAGAGTGAGTGAGGAGTAGTAGTTTATTGGAATTTATTCGTAACTGCGTCACACGTAATACAGTATGGCTGACATGATGAAATAAAAAAAAATCTACGTCTAAACTGTTATCTTAATTAGTTTCTTTAGGTGTGGGTTTGAAATATTTTACCCTATATTCTGTTTCCGTAAGAGCAGCGTAGAATCCTGTAAATGAACCAGAAACCAGTTTTTTTTTTTTCAAGAAAAGAATGTAGTAAAAGTGATGATTAAAGTTAAATTACATCTCAAAATGCTTCTCGTCTTAGCACTAAGCTCCCTCTTTCTTCCGAAAATGTTGCGATATTTGAACTTAGGACTTCAATGATGGAGGCTCCCTAAAGTCCATATAAAGCTAACTATCGTTTAGTATTCGACACCCGTCTGCCACGCGTCGTATAGAGATTGATGCAAACCAATACACGTCTAAATGTAATTAAGTTCCAATGACATTGATCTGTTTTAGATGCAAGTATTTTTTATTTGATTTTGTGAAATTTCTGGGTCTATTTCAATCTGGTTCTAAAGTGATTTTTGCTATTTTTAACCGACCAAAAAAGAGGAGGTTTTGTATTCTACGCTCTGCTAATATCAAGACATTGTGTATTGAGTAGTGAAACTCAACGTTGCGCATTATCTTTGTAAGATGAAAATAATTAATTTCCTCGAATGGGAATCGAACTGACAACCGTCACGTTTACTTATAATCAGATACTGTGCAAAAACCCCACGACAACGTTCTTACGCCAGTAAACTTGTGCTTTATGATTTATTATTTTTGTTAGAGTAACGTAGATCATACTTTTTCTAGTTCTCACTAAATGCATTTGAGAATTGAACTCACGACCACAGTGTGTACTTATTCTTTTTAATTGTGCCTCATTGTTTATTTTCATTTAACCAATAATTTTTTTCATCGCTTCGGTAAAGAGACTAGGCGCGGTATTGAATTCCGCCGCTGAATGCTTCCAGAATTCAGCGGAAAGCAGGGAACGGAAGTGACTTAATGGTAACGGACTGTCTTACTACTAGGTTCCCAAGTTCTCTCCGCCTTCCCTACTAGAGGTGGTAAAAATGTATATGTAATAAGGTATGTACGTAACATCATTCACAGAACCCAACCCCACGCTCGTGGAGAGGATATTGAATACAATTTGTGGACTGCCCTGGATTTACTACTCCACTACATTTTAGCGAAACACTGAATATTTTAATGGAAAACGCTTGCTACACCTAAATTTAAGTGAAAATTTACCAACGTAGCGAGGTTGAAGGTTGCAACTTCGATTTCCGGCCAGCTTAAATAACTTGGTGTGTAAACCTTTGCTTATAAACGAGCTAACATTAATTCTTGAGTTGAAATGTGTTTTTGCTTATTTATATATAATAAAAATGACAATAAGTGGTAAAAATCTATAAACTTGAGGCCATCGTGGCGTAGGGGCACAATTGCGTGACTGTAACGGGACGGGTGTTAGTTCGATCTCCACTCGGGGGAATAAGTAGATGATATCCACCAATCCACGCGCAATGCCTCAAAAATCGGCAGAAATTAGGAAACGGAGTGCCTTAACACTAGGTCACGCGGCTATATGCGGGTTACAGCGTGAAGCTGAAGAGAAATCTTTATGAACATTAGTTATATTCTCAAGACATGAATTCGTATAGAATATCTATGATGAATTACATCAGCAGGATATTATTTTATAGTGGTGTAGGCAGTAACGTCAATGTTTTTAGATATTTTTGACTATATACGTACTAAAAGTATGTTATTGCAACATAGTTTGTAGCATTTCAAATATAAATTTCTTCCGTTCGCCTTTCGTTTCTTTTTTCCATTGTAAAATAAAAAAAATCTTTTTTCTTTCTTTATATGTAGACCATTGTACAAATATATGTATGTTTATAGCCATGCAGTAGTAAAACGCTGTATTTGCCAAAAAAATAGATTGAAATTGAGGTCAATTCACGTTGTGCTGTAGCGATACACAAAAAATCGCTTGTATTTTGGTCGAATAATCGTAAAAAGTAAGTTACATATAGATTGGGTGTTATATTGCAGAAATAAATCAAATGGAGGCCGCCATGGCATAGTGTGTGGCTCAAACCGCGATTGTTCTGGGTTCGATTGTCAAGGCACTCCGTACACTATGTTCAGCTCCAATTTTAAAACGCCAACGCAAAGTTAACGCCACGCTTTCTTTAATTACGTAACGCGGCGTTGAGTTCTGTCACTCAACATGCAATGTCTCGATTATTCGATGAAAAGTGGAAATCGGAGTATTTTAACACTAGGTTCCTGGGTTCTCTCTCAGCCAACTCTAATATTTGCGAGGTACAGCGTGTTAGTTCACTTACCAGAGCGAACAAAAAAAATAATTCATTCCCCGATTGTAAATCGCACTCACTACCATCGCAGTAGTACTCGAACGTGTTGCCACTCCACCCCGATAGCCTCAATAAAATTAACTGAGAACTTTAAACAGGGGAAATACAAAATTAATATTAAACATAACTCTTGAGATAACTATAAAGTATTCCATGAACCAGGAATTTGCGGCGGAATCAACCAACTTTATAGAAAATTATTATTAGCACACGTTAGACATAAAAGCGGTTTGCGCGTCTGTTTTCCCAGCCCAGGTCCAGGTTCGGCCTCATATTGAGTACTGTTCTCATCTCTGGGCTCTGGGGCTTGAACCATTTGATCGCATAACCATTAGAGCCATTCTAATCATTGGGGACCCAATGATCTGTGAAAGGCTTAACATTTTGACCTTACGTAAAGACGTTTCCTCGCTGCGTTCTCTACCGCATTTATCATGGGGAGTGTTCTGAAGAATTGTTTGACCTGTTACCTGCCGCCGAATTTGCTAACCGCACAGTACGTCACAAGCTAAAATATCATCCACACCACCTGGATACGTGGCAATCCACTACTGTGCGGTTTCGTAGGAACTTTCTTCCACGCGCCACGGAAATGTGAAATGGCCTACCCGTGGCAGTGTTTCCAGGTCGATATGACATGGGTACCTTCAAAAAGCGCGTCTATCTCAACCTTAAAGGTCGGCAACGCACCTGTAGCTCCTCTGGTGTTACATTGGGTCGTGGGTAATCACTTACCATTAGGTGACCAGAACGCTCGTTTGCCTTCTCCTTTTTCCATAGATAAAAGGCACTTAAGATATAATGCAACGGAGTGTCTCAATACTAAGTTTAGTATCAAGCTACTGCGTTCTCGTTTAAAAAATAAACACACAATTATAATTTTACTGTATGTCGTAGGAACCAAGGACATTATAATATACGTGCAATTATAACTACGCATATATTTCTTATAGACTATCAAGCGTATATGTTTGTTTCAATATTTATCCTTTTCAGATATTAAAAGGAAGTAATCAAATGGAGATTTATTAAAAACCACATTAATATTTGTATTCATTCTCAAAGCAATATAATATATTAACAGAAATTCGTTTTATAAAAATGTGCGTCGTTGGAAAGTATCTGAACATGAAAATGGTATATGGATTCGGTGCGCACTTAGACACTGCCGATCTACTTCCTTCTTCCTAACTATTGACGTTTTTAGATGACTCTTGCACGGTGACGTCAATCTGATTCACATCTTTGGTGACGGTCTCACAGACCCGGATTTTTGACTTAAAACTTTGCTAATAACTAATTAGCTGGGTAATGTATAGAGAGGTTCGTTTTATTTTGCACGTATATGGCAATAAAACAGTATTTGGTAAATCACAACTCGTTTATTATTATGGGGGTCCAAGATGGATGGTTTGCTCGAAGCGACCCCTGCCAGCATGAGGACTGCAACGTTCCATCCGCCACGTGCACCTCGAGAGAGCGCACTGATAGGGCATCCCCCCAAGGCGACGCGCACCAGTGCGTCCCCGCTGGTGTGTCAAGTGGCGACGAATGCGGCGTTGGGGACCGCCACCCAACACGCCATGTCCGGAACGGCGGGAGGTGGAGGACGGAGCTATAAATAGCTACGTGGAATGTAAGAGGAGTAATGGAAGAAAAGGTGAATGATTTATTAGATGTGATGGGCGATAGAGATTTGGATGTCATTTGTGTGGCTGAGACCAAGCGAAAGGACAATGACACGGCCGATTTGCCAGGCAATCGGGTCGGTTTCTGGGCCGGCATACCAGGGAGCGAGCGTGGCAGTCAAGGTGTAGGTGTCTCATTGTACTGTCGATTCTCGAACCCGAGACTGCTTTGCGTTCGCTTGAGTACTTAATAGAGTGACTTATGAGTGTTGTAGCCTTGTGCTATAGGTATCATCAATCTATTAGGTACTCTGTACATTAAAAATGGTAAATTAAAACAAAATAAGTGGCTACATTCCGCACTTTCCACCAGAATTCGAGACACTGCATGTATTACACACCCGCAGTCTTCCCAATAAATAATATAAAACAAACATAAAAATCATCCATAAAATTTTATTCCAACAGTGAAACAAATGCAAACAACTCATTAAATCACATACAATTTACAACTTAAACAATAATAATTCCAGATTGTAATTTAAAAAGTTGCAAAGACATCCGACTGTGACATTAACGTCGTTATTGGTTTAATTGTTCCACTTGATTACTACGGAATTACATTAATAGTCATTCTGACGCAGTGCAATGTTATAATATGCTCTTATATGTATATAGAGTGATTGTGGCGCGTTGAGCGTGATTTGACTATAAGCACGAAGGTTATTGATTCGATTCCCACTCGAGGGAGTGAAATATTTAATATTGAATATTTTCATTTCCTCGGTCTGATAACGAAGCAAAGCGCGGCGTTGAGTAAAACTAATCGACACGTAATGCTTTCGAAATGGTGAAAAAAGCTCCACACGCAATGCCTCTACATTTCGACGGAAAGTGGGAAATGGAGTGTCTTAACACCAGGTTCCCACTGCCTACCCTGCTGTGTGCGGAATATAGCGTGAAGCTGATTTAATTTAATTTTAATTTATAAGTTATACGGCAGCAAATGCTGGCCAGTACTATCTCGGCACACTTAGGAGCTCCACGTCACGAAAATGAAGATGCTGAGGTGGATGTGCGACGTAACGCGGTGTGACCATATACGTACAACAGTAATTCGAGGTACTCTTCGTCCGTGACGTAGCGGAGCTTCAAGAGCATCGCTTGAGATAATTTGGGCACGTTACAACAATAATGTCGGATGCAAATGCCTTGCTACATCAACTTCGTACCGCGCTTTGTCTTGTTAATAAAATGCCGCTGCACCTATAATTTCAAAGCTAAATTCCATCATTTAATAATAAGCAATTAAAATTGAGAATCGTCAGCTCTTTCGACTTTCATCCAATTTCAAACATCTCTAAAATATGATCAAATATATCAAAAAATCCAAACAAAAATCAATACAATAAAAACAATAATCACTCACTATAAACGTTCTGCTATGTTAAAGCAACAGCCTCATCTAATATCCTGGTACATGTGCTCTACATGTACTACATATACATATGTCTATCTGTATGTGAAGACAAGACACAGTAGTAATAACGGTAAATTGCTATCAAACACCGAAAGCAATTTGCCGCAGTAGCACGTCCCAGCCTCGTCGCTATTAGTGGACTGGCCGCCTTTATTGAAATCTCTGTTCCATTTCATATAAGTTTCAAGATGTACCATGTTGTATTGGAGTTGTAGAAGTGTGAAATATTAGGTAGTGTTCGTGTATTGAAATTTCATGTCGAAATTTTGTATGACGCTGAATATAATTCTTTGTTTTTCTTTAACTTTTTTACTCTGATTTATCTAAATGTCCCTTAAAGTGGCTGGACACAAAGTATGTGAGACTCTTCTTAAGACATTTAGAAGCCAAAACAGTCTTTAAAATTTTGAGGTGGATACTTTTTTTTAGGGTCACGCCGTATCTTGCAAATTAAAGAAGAAACAGATAAAATTAGTGTTACACTCCGTTCTCCACCCTCCGTACAATTTTCGATTACATGAAAAGTTGCGTAACTCAACCCTGTGCTTTGTTCGTACAATCAAAATATTTGATTCCCCCGAGCGGAAATCAAACCCAGAATGACAATCGTACCAATTATTAAGCGTTTAAACGTTGCATTTGGTAAGTTAAGTGGCAATTTGCCTTAAAAAAATATTTTTACAACCAAAAAATGCTAAAATAGAATTTAAAAAGCTTCTCATAAATATATCACGTCCTCACATTATCCACATAAACAGCTTACGCGATATCTGTTCATAAATTGCAGGGGAATAACCGAAAAGTCTATTTATTACTGAAACCTTTGCAATGAAATTATAAAATTGCAAATTTATCTTACTTCTCTCGTCTCCAAAGTAGAATTATTATAGCTTATAGAGAAAAGTTGAGCTAAGCCATTTATAGGTGTTTAATTATTTGACTTGGTACAATTATACCAAGAAGTATTTATTAATTGTAAGGCCAGTCGTGGCGCAGGGGCACAAAGTGTGCCTGTAAATCGACTGGTTGTGGGTTCGATCCCCACTCAAGGAGAGGAAATATTTATTTATTTACATTTATCTTTTCGTTTCTTCGCTCTGGTATCGAGGGTAAAGCGCGGCGTTGATTACCGCCACATAACACGCAATGCCTCCAGAAATTGGCGGAAAGTGGGGAATGGAGTGTCTTAACACTAGGTTTTCTCTGCCTACCCTGCTGTGTACGGGATACAGCGTGAAGCGGAAAAAAAAAGAAAAATAAAAAAGTATATTGTAACATTAAATATTTTATAAGAATATAATATGTCCTAGTTATGATATAAAATTTCGTCATTTACCACCAATATTCCGTGTGCTGATGTTATGCCCGTTTTATATACACGGTTTTATATACATTTTATATGTTTTATATACACAGCTTTTTTTAGCAGGTGTACTATCAGTGGAAAACATCTCTCGCTGACGTTTATTAATGTCTTTAACTCCTGTCCTGTTGTTGTCCTTGCATTATAATATGTAAAACCACGTATTTTCCGGTTCCCGTACGAATTTTAAGAAATGTGTCTTAGTGCTTCCCCACACTTACTTCCCCACTAAGCCTTCATGCCAAATGTAAGATTTCTGTGGAAATTGATTTCAGCTGTGCATTGTCTGTGAATTACTCAGATTCAGAAAGGTTTTTTTTATCAGAATTATAAAAAACTGATGACGCCGGAAACAAGCTACAACCAGTAACGGTTCAGAAAATTAACTAATTAACAATGATGTTTCGCACATTTCGGTCAAAATATCCATATTTTATTTCCGGCGGATTGTTTTTGCGTTATTAAAAAACTGAACCAATCAGCCCTCACCCACGCTTTAATCTCGGCGTACATGTGAATAACATCGCCACTTTTATTTACTCCATACAAATTTGTATTTCATAAATTATTTCCTTTTGATTTTCACTTCTTTTTATTTTTTGGTTGTTGTTGATTTACGTTATATTGCGGTGTTGATTTGTATGCAAGGTTATTTTTTTATTATTTCTTTTTTTAGAAATTTTGTCCATTATTCCTACCTATACTTATTGTAGTTGCGTGTTGGATAAGAATGGATTTTCTTATCTAATATGAAATGTTAGTCAATATGAATTAAAATTTAGAATAGCAAAAAACAGAATAATTTATTTATCTCTTTTTTTGTTTTTATAATAATACAATGTAAAAAGTATAAAATTATAATAGAATACAAGCTTACGCTTATCTAAAAAAGGCTATCATAACTAGAATTCCGTATCATTTACTATTCTATACTTCAGTTCACAAGCCGCAGCTTGTGGCAACACCCGCTTTTTTTGTGGAAATAGTAAAAAAATATTTCGTATTGTCAAAATACGTTCAGCTTAATCCAACGGTTCTTCCATATACAATTCAATTTCCTTCACAGAAGCGTGCAAATATATTTACATTTCAAATGGAAGCAGATATTTCGTGATGTAGAAAAAAAAATATAATATTATAAGTAGACAGTATTATAAAATATTAATATGTCGAAATGGGAGAGCAACAATTGGGATTCATGTAAAAATTTATGTCGGTACATTTACAAGTCTTTCATAGAAGATGAAAGAAAAAATATTTTTTAACAAAATTAAAACGGCTTCAAACAACGAACTAAAAAGTAAAAAATAATTTTACATAATGTAAAACGTACTTTCATTTTGGTTTACAAAAATGTTTTATTATTTAGCCAATCCAGCCGATACCAAGTAAGACAAACAGGCTTAGTTAATTCGATATTCTAGTAAGGATTTTGTAGCATTAGCTTGACTTCAAAATTATAAAATACTATACTATATTATATACGAATTATTCGTCCATTTGTTGCTCACATTCCTAATGCAAATTTAAGATTTATGTGATTTTCTCACAAATATCATTGTCAAAAATAGACCAAAAAATGGGACCACAGGGGAAGCACTAGCTTTCTAATAAAAAAAATCATCAAAATCGGTTCACTCAGTTAAAAGTTCTGAAGTAACAAACATAAAAAAAAACAGACGAATTGATAACCTCCTTTTCTTACAGAAGTCGGTTAAAAAAGTTTGTTCTTTCAATGTTTATATAGAGAGGCTGATATGTCAGTTCTTTCTTCATTTTCCATCAATTTTAAGATGGTATTGGGCAGCGCAATATAAAACTGTACTTTGTTCGTTTGGATAAAAAGAATAGTTCTTTTAATATATGTATATAAATATTACTACATGTTAATTGAAAATCAATATTTGAATGTTATCTTACTAAAGTAGTAGTAAATCAGTCAGTGTAAAAAATAAGTACTATAAGAAATTCTTAAGTGAGCCTTAGTCATGCTAAGCTAGCTATTTTTGAAGCTTCAGGTTGTATCCTGAATATATCACTGTAGGCAAAGAGAGTCTAGTGTCGAAACATTCTGATCCCCATGTTAATGCTCAAATATTCTATATAATGGGAAGGTCAATTTTTATATTACTTTATATTCCTCAAGTACTAAAGTAGAAACTGTTCATTAATAACAAGAATATAATTTTCATTTTCAGGAATATTTACATTTTAATTACACAGAAAAATTAATTAGAACGCATTTTGTACGAACAAAATATTTGTGTGTCAACATATTACGATCCAGAAATTTTACCTCATATTACAATTAATGAGTTCATTTAAGAAGAATGTAAACTCTGTTCTTTGTACTAACAAAAGCTCAATCTTCAATGTTTTATTACAATATCCGGTTATTCTAGATTTAAGTAGGTATTTGTGTTCTATTATTATATTTTTTAGAAGCCGTCACGGCGCAGAGGCACTAAGGTGAGACTGTAACGCGACGGTTGTGGGCTTGAACCCCATCCGAGGGAATTTTATTTAACCCGCTATTGGTGACATTTATGTCTGTGAGACCGTGTGGTTCGAAAAAACCGTATAATTTTTAGACCCGTCATTGATGCGTGTTGTGATTTCGACTATCTGCCTCTTTTTACATCCACTGCAGTGACTTCTCTCCATAAGAGCACAGCAAACTCACTCACTGATTATCGTTTCTGTGAGATCACATGTTTTTACCAGAATTTTTTTTTCAAAAATAAAGTTATTATCACAAGTAGAATTTGAATTTACGACCATTGATCAGTTAAATATATTTATAAAGCTAAAGAATTTGTTTGGTTAAACGCGCTAATCTCAGAAACTATTTGTTCCATTTGAAAAATTATTTTTGTGTTGGATAGTCCATGTATCAGTCTTGGAATGTTCATTTCTATTATATTATATATCATTTGCTAAGCTTCACATTTTTTTAAGCTAAATAAACATTTCAGCTGAAAGATTGGAAGTTGATAGTATCATAATATCTTTTAGGGTAGGCACATAAAACCATCACCCTGTTTCTCGTTCCTCTTTAATCTTATAAGGCTCCCGTTATCTTCTTATTATTGTCCAGCTTCGTTAACAATATCCGAGTGGAGTCAAGGAGAATTACACCCATTTTATAGACAAACATAAAAAATCTTAATTTTTAAAACTGTTTTTCTTTTATATATATATATGTATAACGTAATTCCTCACTTTTTAGATAAGAAAATGTAACTATTTAAAGAAGAAAGAAAATGTTGTTTTGCCTGGGGAAATAAAATGCGGCGTTAGATTTTGCTATTTAGTAAGTGTACGTAAAGTGGAGACCGAAGTAATTTTTAGGGTTCCGTACCTCGAAAAGTAGAAACGGAATCCTTATAGTATCACTTTGTTATCCTTCTCTAAAGACCATTTATCTCAAGATCGCGTGGAGATATCAAGCTGAAATTAACATCAAATATTTAGGTCCGTTGAAGAAGGAAAAGATCAAGGTTCTAAGTCAACGCAATCAAATTTTACGAGCATGCACGAGTTATGCATCGATTTTATTGGATTTTGAATGAAGTTTACTGCGTAATTAAGAGTAGAGGTATTTGTCGTGGAACTACACTGATGAAATTTGACACAAGATGAGAACTTACAATCCAATTAAAAAAAATTCCGAAAAGTGAAAATTTATAGATACATAGAAGACAAAACTTACAGATATAAATTTGTAGTTCATATGCCCGCAAATTTAGAATTGTCAATTCTTATAAATTGTACTTCCCGTTAATCTAAAATCCTGAAATTGGTACGGAAGCCACGGTAGCCAGTAGCCAGTTCGACTTGCATTTAACCGATTTTTTTTTATTTAATTCTCTTTATGATGAGCACGATCATTAAAACATATTTAATTATTCAATTAAAATTAAGATCTTATGGCTTCACTTTTTACTGGATATATGAAAGATGCATATGGTAATAGAAATGACATCAAAGAGATTAGAAGACGTACCTTTGAAATGGGATGGCATATAGTTGAATGCAGATGGATAATATGACTCCTGACCGAGGTGTTCTATCCAGAGAAGAGAATCTTCACAAATTTTCTAAATAACGGAAGAAGCAACAGTTATCGCCCCCCCAAAGACAGTGAAAGACAGGCTCCTCTCCGTACTGCAAGACTCTGGCATCTTCTTAATCCATGCACTAGTGTAAATAATGTTTCATTCAGCACTTAAGATCAAAATTGGACAAAAATATGATTGATACTGGAATCTCTGTCATGCGGCTAATCAAGAAGGAATGTCCCGAAAGTAGCCGCAAACTGATAAATAGCTACCTGGAATAATGGCGGGTACAGGTAAGGTATGTGGACATGGCAAGAATACAAAACAAGAGCTGCGTGCGAGGCTTCATTCTTGGACTCATCCTGTAGAATCTGGTCATAAATACGCAGTGTATTAACATAATTATAAGGAAGCTAAAAGAAAAAAGCCGCAAAAGCAAAAGTCTGGCTCGCCCAACGAGGTCACCGTACAAAAATTGGAGGTCTTGAGCTTTTCCAAAATTCAAGCTTAGTTTAGCCAGAACTCTTTCGTCTGATATCTCACTTGAACTAGCGGCTTTATTATCAGCGTTAAAAGTAACCCCCATTTTAACGCTATTTATTTATTTTTAGGATTTAACCAAAAATGTATAGTTTTCAGATTATTTCCTAAACTAGTGCTACCTGTAGATACTAGGAGCCAAATTTCATAATTCTTGATTAACGGGAAGTACCCTATTCATTTTCATTTCCTTTATAGAGTCGAAATACACGTTTTTAATATTTAAGGATATTATTCTTTCATGTAGCCCAGTTGCCTTCATACTTTGTAAGTATTTATCATAGTACAATAATTCTTTGATCCCAAATCCACAATGCATAAGTATTACAAAAGCTAACACAAACCATTTTACTACGAAACAAACTCATAAAACTTGTAAAGTGCAAACACCAACAAAGAGTGCAAACAGTCAAATCTCGAGGAAACATGAAAAAAACAATGGTTCTTGAGGAAATGATAAATAAAAGGGATGATTTATATCCTGAGACGAATAAGGGCGCGTCGTACCTGAATATAAATGCGTATTGCTATAGAATTATGAGGCATTATCAGCATACGAAATGTCTGTTTAGTACGATATAGTGATACAGGTGAAAAAATATGGGGAAATTTAGATAGTGGTGAATGTTGTTGACGTGTCTTTGAATGAATATAATAGTCTTAGTTTTCTTTTTATAGCTGCATATTTTTTTTGGTTCCATATTGTATCCGGCAAGTAGTAGGATAGGCAAAGTGAGCTTAGTCTTAGGACACTCCGTTGGCCACTTTCTGCCGAATTCTGGTGGTACTCAACATACAATTTTCCTCGACATTGGAATCGATCGAAGAATTGAAAATATGAAATTTTTTATTTCGTTAAGCGGGAATCGAAGCCACAACCTGTTGCGTTTACAAAAACACGCTTGTGGCCCTGCGCCACGATTGACCTCAAATACTTAAATAATCCGATTTCACGTTTAATTTTATTTTTAAATAGTAAAAAATATGAAATCTAATTTTAATATTATAAGTATTTATCCCTTTTTGGCATAATCAGTGGGTGGAATCAATGGAAGTATAATTAATTTCAAAGAACCGACGAGCTGTGTTATATTTATTTTATACCTGTTTTATAATAAATTTTAAAGCCGTCGTATCACAGGTGCTCAAGTATCGCTGTAAGCGCGAATGTTGTGGGTTCGATTTCCCCTTGGACGACTGAAGTATTTAATATTTTTATTTCCTCGCTCTGATAACGAGTCAAAGCGCGGTGTTGAAATCCGTCACTCAGCACGCAATGCCTCCAGAATTCGGTGAAAAGGGTTCCCACCTCACACTAGGTTCCCTCTCAATTCCCTGTTGTGTGCGGAATAGAGTGTGAAGCTGTTTTTTCTTAATGAAATAATTGTTCGAGAAATGTGTGTGGTAATTCAAAATTTGAGACGTTATTTGTAAAATTATTAGGATAATTCCTTTGGATTTCCAAATATAAAATTTTGTCTACTTTCAATGTAGGTTTTGTTTATATACAGAAACAATATATAAAAACTATTAATTTTAAAAAGTTTTAACATTTGAAATAAAGTACAAAATGCACTGCAATGCGATGGTTTGTAATGTGGACTCAGGTGTGTAGAGCCTTTGTTACAGCTTATGTTTGTTGTTTAGATAGACTATTACGTGATATATAGAAGTGTGCTGTTGTGTAATATAATTAATGAAACTGTTAGACTGAAGGCCAGTCGTGGATTCAATTCCCATTCGGGGAAATATAATATTTCATATTTTCAGAATGAAAGAAGAAGAGAGTGTTTTTGTTTTAAATCCCCCCGCATATAGGAGCAGAAAGAATGAACCTAGTGATATAGTGATACTTCATTTAGCAATTTCTGCCAAATAAAAAAAAATCCGTGATGATAAAACCAGGAAATTTCTTAAAAAAAGCAAAAATTGACAACAAGTTGTTACAAAAAGCATTTATTACATCTAAAAAAACTTTATCACAATCCATTTAGCATTTTTACAAACAACCAACAACAAAACAAAACCAAACACAATAAGCAAATGTTAATATCAAAATATACCATCAAAACCATTACTGGCCAATCTACGTAGAGTATAGTGTATTATCTAAGCTCAGGTGGCGATGCGATTTGCAGTTAATGTTGTTCTCTACAGGCCATTCAGAGTGCTGCAATGTCATGATAATTTAACTACAGGTATTAGTGCACCCTGTATAGCCTAATCTGCTTATTTGAGATGAGTTTGTTGTGAATTGATAATTTTGGTGGTTGACAGTGAAATGGTTTAATGGAAATGTTCTGAGTTCGATTCTCGCTCGAGGGATTGAATTATTTTGTTTTAATATGACAAATGACAGCGTTTAATTAAGCCAAGCATTAATTTTAACAATGTTAAAGTTACTTTTTTGTTAATTCTATTTGTATCATATTATAATAGTAATACGTATACCTCCTACCCTTCTACCTTATTACTAAAATTTTGCAAACGTAGAAGTATGATTTTTTAAAATATATATATTTAAGCAGATAAATTTTGCGGACTTGAGTGTTAAAATACTCTGTTCCCATTAAGACAATTCCGTTTTGCGAGGAAATTAAAATATTAAATATTTCATTTCCATGAGTGAGATTGAACCCACTACATTCACATCCTTGTGCCACCGGGCCATGGTAGGCTCAATAAAATATTTATTGCTCCTAAAATATTGTTTTGCAGTTTAAGTGCAAATGCATCATTGTTGCAATTGCACGAGCGATACGTAAATATTTTACATAAAGTCATTAAAGAAGTTAATACAAGTTAATATGAGATTGAAAATTATGATTGTTTTCTTTCATAGACGTAAAATAAAAATAAAATAAAAAATATCACTTTTCATTATATATACATAACATTCTAATGCCACCTAAAAGGTTTCGTAATATAACAAGGCGAGGGCGCTTGAAGGTAAAATGAACAGTGCGAAGGATAAAAGAACGATGAGGAAAAGATTGGAAAAGATAAACTTCTAAGAATAAAAGACGCGACCGACTTCATAAATCTGCTGAGATAAAGTTAATGAATAACTTTTGACTATAGTAAATAGTCTGTTCAAAATGAAAGAGGATTTTTAGTTAGTTTTTTTAGCTTCATGCTGTATTCTGCACATAGCAGGGTAGGCAGAGGGAACCTAGTTAAGACACAGCGTTCTCCACTTTCCGCCGAGTTCTGGAGGCATTGCATGCTGAGTGGTGGAACTCAACGCCGCGCTTTGCCTCGACACCAGAGCGAAGAAATGAAAATATAAATGTAAGTAAATATTTTACTTCTTCGAGTGGGGATCGAACCCACAACCAGTTGGTTTTACAGTCACACTCTGTGCCCCAGCGCCACGACTGGCCTCAAGGAAATAAAATTTTGAATATAATTTCATATCCATGTACTGATGAATCTACAAAACATTTATTTAGCAATATTTTACAAGTATTTAGCTAGGTAATGTCGCATGTTGTTTCATAGCGATCTAATAACAGTAAGATTTGAATATATTGCATCAAAACAAGGTAAAACGTGCCCGGGATTTGTACGCTCATTTCATCCAGGATTAATCCCGGAAAAAGATGAGTAAAAGAAAATATATTTTTTGGGTATATTTAAATTAGGAATTATGAACATTTATGTATCTCTGTTCAATGTTTTTGAAGATTACATCTGTAAGAGCTATTGACTTCCATCTTTATATGTCTGACTGGAGTATTGTCGTTTAAATTTTGGAAGTTAATTGGATAAGTTAGAAAACTTATTAGAGAAACTGAAGCTTCTTAATGGGAACGCAGTGTCTTAACCTCTAAAGCTCTCAGGTTTCCTCTGCTTACTCTACTATACGGGATACAGCGAGCAGCTACAAAATATATATAACTTTCTATTCTAATAAATGCATTAACATAAAGCAAACCAATATATTTTTAATATTATAACAACTTAGCAACACTTTGTAGAGTAACTTCGCAAACAATGTAGAGTCGTGGCCTCGAGTACGTCCGAGTTGTGCAATAACGCGGTATCCAACGATACTTGTTTAGACGCGCGGCGTTTATTGTAATTAAGTTAGTAAACTAGTACTACTGTAGTAGTTGTAATTTAATTGCTTTTCAGGACTTCGGCTTGTAGTATAGAATCTCGTGCTTTTCTATGTATGTGTTGTTTTTATTGTTACTTAGGGTATAGAGTCGTAGTCTGTATCGTTTGTAATGTAATATTACTTTTTATTATTTCATTTCTTTCGTGATAGGAACGTCCTCTCTGCCAATCGCCCTATGTTCGGGATTTATTGTGATAAGCATGAACAGTGTTTAAAACACTACAGAACCGAGAGTTAAAACACTCTGTTCACAGAGAACAGGGATAGAGAAACAGAGTGTTAAAACACTTTTCCTGTTGATCGATTGACTTATCATTTGGTATATACCTTGACTGGTTCTGGTGACAATGCAATAACATTATAGTCTATAGTATTTCCAATCTAAGATGGCCGCCGCTACAAAATGGCGGATTTTATATTCTTTTAAAACACCCTGGTGCACCCATCAAATGAAAGGTCTTTGCATTTTTATTTTGTGCTATAGTCAAAGTCAAAGTCAAATAATTTTATTCAAAATAAGAAGTTACATGTTTCACTTTTTGAACGTCAAATAATTTACCACCAGTTCACTAAAATTAATGCCTCAGACCTGAGAAGAACCGGCGCAAGAAACTCAGCGGGATTTATTTTTTTAAAATCAACTATACAAAATCACATTTCAACGTTTCTGACAATGATACTTTGAAATAGACTGGAGCGAGCATTTCATTCCCAAGGCGTGTTATCATTTATATAATCATTAATTTGGTAATAACCTTTAACACACAAACGTCTTTTCACAACTCTTTTAAATTGTGATATAGAACATTCTCGGACGTTTTCTGGGATCCTATTGTAAAAGCGTACACATTGTCCCATAAAAGAATTGCGGACCCGATGTA
>JAATLQ010028194.1:26044-75289 GCA_013421005.1 Heliconius erato x Heliconius himera | reverse complement strand
AGATTCTCTTTATTCTTCTGCTCCAAGTCTAAAAGTATATCTAATTATTATAAAATATTATTATATAGCTATTATAATTTTCCGACTACATAAAGCGTCATTTTATTAATGTTCTCTCGTGACAGTTCTATTTTATTTCTTATTTAAAAACATATTTTTATTCAACAAAGAGGTTGATTTACATTTTTATAATAAATTATTGCGAATATTAAAACTAATTAATATAAAATCATTACATTAGTAAATTATTATTTGTATGATGATAGAAAAAACTCGAGACCATATGATTAAAATATAGACTGAGATTTCAAGATGTAGGATTCTCGATGTAAGTTGACCTCTCTCAAGCAGCCACGTAGTGCTTGACATTTCTCAATGATAGATAGCGATTTGTAGAGCATTATATGATCTATGTTTTAATCCGGAATTATTGCGGAATCGGAATTTATGACGGAAAAACTACGTTTACAGTGTGCGTGCAGTTACGGTTTACCTAAACAGATGTGATAAAACTAAACATTTCTCTATTAGATACGAAAATGAAACCAATTGCTAAAACACTTGAATTATTATTTGTTTAATGCGTAACCAAACTAAAATAATTTATAAGTAATCTACACCTCAAAATAAAAAAAAGAAAAAAACCTTATAGGATGACTTTTATGTTATCTGAAATTAATATTAGATATTCAGGTTTACAGTTCTTTGGAACACATACATTAGACTTTTATTTCAACGCAGTCAAAAAATATGAGCATTTATGTATCGCTTTTGCTTCATTTTGTATGAAATTCTCATTATAATGTACTTCCCGTAGATCTACAGTTACAAAATTTATGTCGAAGCAAGATCTTATCTTCTATACAAATAAAGAAAAAACTACGATAAGTAAAATTTTAAAGTCATTATTAGTCATTTCATACTGAATAAGTGTAGGTATATGCTCGCAAACTTATGTTTGTTAACTTTATTCGCCGCATCATCAAAATCTTAGGTATTTTCCAAGCACAATCCTGAAATCGGTACAGAACCCTCTGTGAGGGATTCTGATTTGCGCTTGGTCGGTGTTTCCTTAAATACACTTAAGCAAACATTTGCATTGTATGCACGGGTCCGCTAGTACTGTATGTGTTTAAATAAATTCAAAAATAAAAAAAATATTTCAATTTAAACTTCTTAGTTCGACAAATTTGCTAATTGCCGTAACATTTTATACAACTGTTTTACAGAATTGTCTGAATCTTATTTTTTAAATTTGCATATTGGTAAAAACATCGACATTTCAAGGGATCGATACCGGAGTATATGCAGGAAAAACCAAATAAATAAATAAATAAATACCATTTTTCGAGCAAAATCAAATAAATTTCCAAAAGAGTTAAATTACCTGATAAGGCCGTCGTGGCGCAGTGAAACAAACGTGTGACTTTAAATACGACAGTTGTGGGTTCAGTTCCCATTTGTAGAAATTAATTATAATGTATTAATATTTAGAGGACAGTCGTGGCGCTGGGGCACAAAGTGTACACGCGACTGGTTATGGGTTCAATCCCCACTCGAGGAAATGAATTTCCATTTTTTTTGCTCTGGTGTATTAGCGTAAAGCTAAAATAAAATACAGTTTACCCGTATGTATACTCCTATAGATATAAATAAATTTAAAAGGTATGTCATACACAATGTGTAATACACAATTAAACAATTTTAACATTTTTGTCTGTCTCTTTGTTTATCCGGACTAATCTGGAGGTTGCTTATCTGGAGACAAGTTGAACCGATTATTATGGCTTTTTTGATAAAATAAAAAATTTATATCAATTTATTTACTTTTTTTTTGTTACCAGTTCTTTACTTTTAGGAAATGTGTTTTATGTTCATGGATTTTAAAGGTGTGACTCCAATAAGCTATCTACTTTATACTGTTTTTCTTTTTTGTTTTATTATTACTTTTAATTTAATTTTTTTTAAAGAATATCACTTCGTTTCAATCTTTTGGCATAACTTCGCGTTACAAGGGCAGATGCAAGGTCATTGGGATGCCTTTCCAGTCGCTGTCGATATTTACAATTATATTTTACTATTTCATCCGCAACAGTGTCCATCTTGAGGTTTTCACGGATTTCCTTGTTGGTAACAAACCACGGTACTTAGCTGATTGTTCGCAGTATGGAGTTTTGTACTCTCTGGATTATCGCGACATTTTATTTACAGGCACTTCCCCAGAGTTGGATTCCATAGAGCCAAAAAAGCTTCAGTATAACATTGTATATGAGAAGCTTATTGTCGAGGCTCAATTTGCTGTTACGCCCTAGTATCCAATTAAGGTTTTTGTAATGGATATTAAGTTCACAACTCTTTTTTTCTATGTGATTCCTCCATGTAAGTCGACGATCAAGATGGAGACCCAAGTACTTGATGCTGTCGTGATGTCAAAGTGTGGTATTTTCCAATTTTACTGATGGACAGTTTCCTTTTTTTGCGTTAAAGTGACGTGAACTGATTTGCTTGCACTTGCTTTTATCTTCCAGCTATCCAGCCATGTTGTGATTTTATCCTGGCTTCCCTGTAGGATCTCCGATGCAATAACTGGGTCTTCGTGACTAACAAGTACGACACTATCGTCAGCAAATTTTGCCGTTGTGACTCCTTCAACTTGCGGAAGATCTAAAGTATACAGTATGTACAGTAGCGGTTTCAAAACTGACCCCTATTGTACGCCAGCTTTTATTTGGAAAAAGGATGATTTTGCATCCGCTTCTTTCACCGAGAACATCCTGTCTTAAAGGTAAGATTTTAATATGATATAATACTGATGGGGCAAGTTACTCTTTAGTTAAAACAAAATACCACTATGCCAAACCTTACCGAAAGCCTGTTGGATATCGAGAAACACGGAGGAGCAGTATTGTTTTTCCTCGAGGCTTTTTCGGATTTTATCACATACTCTGTGCACTTTTTCTGTGGTGGAGTGCTCTAGCCTAAAGCCAAATTGATGGTCGGGTATCACCTTTTCATTGCTAAGGATGGGCAGTATTCTATGCATCAGCAACTTTTCTAGTAGGTTTGAGAGAATGGGGAGCAGACTTATGGGCCGATAAGATGATACCTCATAGGGATCTTTACCAGTCTTATAAATCATAATGATTTGTGAGAATTTCCAGGCCAAAGGAAAATACTGCACCCGCAGCACAGCATTAAATAGAGATATCAGAAATACAACAGCTTTTCGGGGTAACTGTTTCAGAATTTTCTTTGTGATAAGGTCATATCCAGGTGCTTTCTTGTCTTTAAGTTTGGTAATTACTCTCCATACTTCACGGCACTATAAAGGGACGAGATGGTAGCGACATTTGGAAGTCTTGCAGAAGCACTTCGTCCATGTATGGTTCATTTTCAGCGCTTCCTCCTATATTTGGGGAAAATACTTGATCCAGGTGTTTAGCATAGGCATCGACTTTTTCTTATCTTTGGGATAGGCACGTACCTGGGAGGTACGTGCCTATCCCGACCCTGTTTTTAGTGGGAATTTGGTACTTTGTGCCGTGCTATAGTTTTTCGTGAATTTCCATAGGGAGTATTTGTTTGACGCAGTAGGTGATAATGACTCCAGCTGAAGTTCTAGCGTATCATCGTGCCACCTCTGCATCATCTCCTTCAAGTCTAAAGCAGCTGTGGTGAATAAAGTCTTGTCTGCCTCCACTCCACTTTGATGCCAATTCCTCCTTAACCTACATTTATTTAGTAACGGATGTTTAATGGCTAGTGGGTAATTTAAATGCCTTTTGTCCGATTTAGGTTCAGGAGTATTGATCCAACAAGCTGTTTGGATAAGTTCTGTTATATACCTAGTTGCATCTTTTCTATGTTATCTGGAGGTTTTAGGGGCATGGTTAGCTGGATGTTGTCCTTTATATAATCCCTGAAAGATTCCCAGTTAGTTCGTCCGCTGGTTAACTTTTCTTTTTCTTCAAGTTCTATAAGGAATGAACTCATTGATAGAAGAACAGGAGTGTGGTTGGATGAACTATCATAGCATGACTTCGGTTTCAGATAGTGTTTGGACAGACCTTTAGCAATGAAGAAGTCAAGGAGGTCTGGTTTTCTTTTGGGGTCGGTCGGCCAGTACGTGGGCTCACCAGCAGATAATACTAGTAAGTTATTATTATCTGTGCTTAGTTTAAGTTGTCGTCCTTTAGTGAGTCTGGAGTTCCAGTGAATGTGCTTTGCGGTCCAGTCCCCTCCTGCCACAAAACGATTTCCAAGACGTTTGAAGTAGTCTGTCCACATGTCCTCTTTTATGTTATGTCTCGGAGGACAATATGCTGCTGAGAAGTTAATGTGACCTTTGCCATCTTCCATTGAAATAGTTGCGACTTGTATATGGGCTGTCTTGTATTCTGAGATCAAATGATGTTTAACATTCTTTTTCACAATGACTGCTGCTCCACCATGCGCTAGATTATCTGCATCAGGATTATTAGTCATATAACATTCACAGTCTTTAAATTTTAATAATAGCTTCCGTAGTGTTAATATTGTGTATAAATTCAAATTCAAATTCAAATTCAAAATATTCTTTATTCAAATAAACTTTTATAAGCACTTTTGAATCGTCGAATGAACATATAGCAAAAAGTAAAAAGCTACCACCGGTTCGGAAGGCAGTTCTGCTGAGAAGAGCCGGCAAGAAACTCAACAGTTGCTCTTTTCAAAATCAATGGTATAATATATAATTTTATTACATTAACTGGCAGCTATCCTGCATCACATTCAATAGACATTAATTCCATATATGTTTATCCTCTAAATATTCTTGAACAGTGTAATAAGCTTTACTTGTTAATATTTTTTTTAAAGCTACTTTAAATTGTGGTAGTGGCAAACTTAGAATACACTGCGGAAGTTTATTATATACACGTATACTCAGACCCATAAAAGATTTATTAACTTTTTGGAGGCGAAAACGTGGCGTAACAAGTTTATCTTTATTTCTCGTTCCTATCGTATGTATATCTCTATTTTTACTATGACACTGTACATTTTGCCGGACAAACATAATATTATAATATACAAATTGTGAAGCAACTGTAATAATACCTGCATCTTTAAAAACATCTCGCAGAGAATCTCGAGCCCTTAGATTATAAATATATCTCACGGCTCTTTTTTGAAGAATAAATATTGAATTTATATCTGAAGCACTGCCCCATAGCAACATTCACAACACACAAGTAAATAATAAAAATATATTCGTCTATTTATGTATTATGAAGATTAATGGAGATTATAATTTTAGATTTATGCTATTGTTATCTTGAAGGGAGATAGATAAAAAATCACTTCGTTCCTAGTAGAATAGAAAAATTTAACATACTTTTTTCATATTTATAATTTAAATTTTTAATAAACAAATTTGAAAAACGTACGTTTCTATAATTAACGTCTTTCTTCTTGCGATATTTATACATTGAATTTACAATAACAGCATTAAGAACAATGCACTATAACTTAATAGCCATATCATCAAAACGAATAGGTAATTTGTATGTTAATCCTACTAATATTATAAATATGAATATTGAAGCTATATGTATGTTTGTTCTATTTTCACGCAAAAACTACTTAACACATATAGATAAAACTTTACAGTCATATAGCTTCTACATGAGAAAAACATATTTGTATAATTTGGCTATAATGTAACAATAAGCTTAAGCGGGCGAAGCCTATTTTGGGGTGGGTAGTTTTATAATAATTTCATTCATACATCAAAATAAAGTTTAATGTTAACATTTTCGTACAACACAAACACTTAAAGCACCAAATACATGTAATTACATGATAATTGCCACATATACCAGCTAAGAGCCCCCGGCGTTGTAATTTAACGCCGGGGGTCTTAGCTGGTATCAATTATATTCGTATAGCTCTCTCAGTCCATATAGACGTATTTACATTTCAAACACTGCAGCCCTTGGATGTTCGTTCACTTGTTTAATAAAGTATGTGTGAAAAAAGTTATGTAGAGTGAGCTTTTTAGAAAAAGTTTTGTCTTTTTGAGACTGCCGTGGAGTAGTTCGGATGTTCTTTACGGCTTTTGGTTGTATAAGGTTTGTATTCGTTTAGAGGGTATTTACATTTTCTTTATTATCTTGAGTTTAATAAACAAAATAAAATAATATAAATCTCAGTCTCAATTTCTTCGCTCTGGTGTCGAGGCAAAGTTCTGCCACTCAACACGCAATGCCTCCAGAATTCGGCAGAATGTGGGGAACGGAGTGTCTTAACACTAGGTTCCCTCTGCCTACCCTGCTGTGTGCGACATCTAAATAACTATATATATAATGATTTTAGGTGTTCCCAATTAAACTCGTATACTACTCTCGCTCAGACAAACGCATTTACATTTCAAACGCACTTTGCTCACTATGTATGAAAATTGTTACGAAGAGCTTTTTAGAAACTTTATTTTTTTAGAAACAGATGTGCCTCTCTGACATTACATGAGCAAGTTGAATGTTCTTTACGGCAAAGGATAGTTTTTTTTTCAGCTTCTCGCTTCTTCCACATGTAGAAGAGTTGGTGGGGGGGGGGGGGGGACCTAGAGTTAAGATATTCCGCTTCCCACGTTCCACTGAATTCTGGAGGCATTGCGTGTTAAATGGCGGAACTTAATGACGCGGCTTGCTTCGGCACCAGAGCAATGAAATAAAATGTTAAATATTTCATTTCCTCTAGTCAGTAGGAAATCGAACTTATAACTTCTTGCGTTTACAGTCACACGCTTGTGCCCCTGCGCCACGACTGGCCTCTAGTGATAGCTAATTGCCTTAACTTAGGTACTTGATGGATTTTTTTTCTATCTATATTCTACTTAAATTCCCGTCCAGCAGGGTAGGCAGAGGGAATAACGCGACTATACATATTTTCCTATAAAAAAAATATTATAGACCACCAGAACTTATACTATCTACCTATTCCATTAGCAAAATTACATTACATTTGAAAAATGATGATAAATAAAGTATTCTATTTTAAAAGCATTTCTAAGTCGGAGAAATATGACTGTCATCACAAATAAGTCAGCTCAACTCGCCCGAGAGAAGACGCTCAATCTGTCTTTCTATTTCAGAATTGTCCTAAGATAACTGTTTGTATGTTTGTGTATACCTATATATGTATAAAAATATTTTGTTCTTATGTTGCTCGCTATTGGTTTATATATTTTTCAGTACTTTTTGCACTTTTCTTAATTGTTTTATAAATTAAATCCTACGATTTTCTTTTGGTTTCTAGTAAGAAATCGCTTTTAGTGATAAGGGGCGATTGCACATTTGTTTATCTTTATTATAATAAACAGTTTTTGTATCTTTTTTATGCACTGCGAACCCAGTGTTAAATTCTAAAAACATTGCAAACCCACACTCTGTCGCGTTTACAGCGACAGTCGCACGTTTGTACCTCTGCGTCACGACGGCCTTTTTATTCGAAGGAACAAAGTATTCTCATATTCTCGCACTGGCAAGACAATGAGTGACGTTGCATTCCTTCATTCAATAAGCAGGCCCTTAAATTTAGGTGAATAAGGGAGAACGTGCTATCTTGACGTTGCTTATCCTGCTTTGCGGGTAAAAATGCGTGAAGATTTTTTTTTCAGTGAAGGTATTTTTTACAGTACAATTTCAATTGAATTTCAAAATCAATTATTAAAGATACAGCATCTCTAATCTCACGAGTCATTAATTCTACCATCGTTAAGACGTCGACACATCTGCCTCTATTTGAATAAGCCTCCGGCTTTTTCATTATGGAGTGGATGCTCCTGAATATTTATGTGATGTTCCTCATTTCCTCTTTATTTGCCCTCCGTCCTCCTAATGTAAGTCGATGAAAGTCAATTTTCATGAAGTCTTTTGTTTTTAAGGTTAGGCAAGTGACTAGGGACGCGCATAATTTTATGTACTGTACTGAAATATTGGTATAAACGATGGTCTTGAAGTGTGATGAAATGAAAATGTTGCTTTATTTTGATATTTTGGCGTTTTGCTTGAGTTCTGTTGAAGCGGAACAGGTAATTTAGTTGTTAATGTAGTATTTATGCTGTTTTTGTTTTGTTATTTATTTTTTTTAAATATAGATTTATCTTAGATTGTACGCAGAGGCAAATCCTGGCGCAGAGGCACAAGCGAGCGACTGTAAATGGGACAGGTTGTGTGTTCGAGACCTCCTCGACGAAATATTTAATATTTTCACTTACTCGCTCTGATAAAGGCACGGCGGTAAGTTCCGCCACTGAACACTCAATGCCTCCAGAATTTCTGATCACTAGGACTACAGACCCTCTGCTATATGTTGTATATAGCATAAAGCTAAAAAAAATGAAATCTGATGAATAAGTCACTATTGAACCCACAATCATCATCTATACAATTAAATTATCCTATTGCGCTATGATGGTCAAAAATTTTTAAAATTATATTCTTATTCTCATAACATTGTATACAGTATATAAAATGCGTAGTTTAATCTAGAATCTTTATTAAACTAGTCTAAGTTGAAATTAACGTTTAAAGTACGTTACTTTATTTTTTATAGCATATTACTTTACTTCATGTTGTAGTCTACTATTACAAAAAAATCTATGAATAAATTTTCTAGTTAAGATCAAAGTTTAATTTAAATATTTTTATATGTTTTTAAATAAATGATAAAATAAAAACTATAAAAGTGCTAATTAAAAAATTAAATCAGTTTTACGCTGTATCCCGCATACAGCAGCGTAGACAGAGGAAATCTAGTGTTAAGACACTCCGCTCCCCACCTTCCCCCAATTCTGGAGGTGTTGCGTGTGTGGCGGAACTCAACGCCGCGCCTTGTAACCAGAGAAATATTATATATTTCATCGTAAATATTAAATATTATTTCAATTCCTCGAGTGGGAATCGAACCCACAACCGTCGTACCCTCAAAAGTAAAAGTACTAGTTATTAAGTTTGAATAGTTAGTATTTAATAAAATATAATAAAACGGATATGAAAGTTTCATCAACGAAGTAACGTTTGGTAGGAAGCGCTCACCGGACGCGACGAGCGCAATGTACAGGAACTGTCCGGGATATCTGCTTTTCCATATTGCGTTATATTTGTGCAAATATTTGTTAATGTTTAATGAAAAGTATGTTAAAAAAAGTTTGTATATGATAGTTGATTACCGCCATTTAACATGGATATGTCTCGAATTATTTGGTGGAAATAAAACGGAGGATTTTGATACTAGGCCCTCCAAGTATTTTTTCTCTATATACAGGATAAAACGTGAAACTGAAAAAAAAATATTTGGTCTTAACATTTCAATAAAATCCAATTTATTCCGTAAACGAATTATTTATTGCAATAGAAAAATGTTTTAAAAAAATGTTCCTTTTATTTTTGTGTCGACATTACATTTTTATCCTCTTCAAACATTAAAATATAACAGTACGAGTGTTTAATATACATATTTTTTTTTCATCTTCACGCTATATCCTGCATACAATATAAAAGGCAAAACATTATGTTCTCTGTATTCCGCCCTATTATGAAACATTGCATTTTGAGTTTACCTTTATTCTTATTATTTGTTTATAAAAGAATGAACAAGAAAGTGCAATGAAAAAATAAAAAAGCATATTTAATTGATTTTATGAAGATATGTACATAATTTCTAAACTTGATCAATAAATCCACTTTTAATGTATAACAAATTAAATTTTCTTACTTATAGATATATAGGTACATAGATATAATATAATACTACTTTTGATCCCCAACACCCCATCCCCTCGTAATCTGCTACAAGCACTTAAAATGCGCCGTAAGTGTTTGCATTCTCGAGATTGGAGCATGCAATATGTTCCATCAAACGTGCACATTCACCCAGAAAAATAGGTTTGAAACACGCAAATCTACAATATGGAGACTGGAAGTGACTTTTGTATATGCACACTATAAAATATCATATTATATCAATTATTTATATTATTTTTAGGGTTCCGTTGCTCAAAAGGTAAAATTGGAAACCCTATAGGATCACTTTGTTGTCCGTCTGTCTGTCAAATAAAGGAAAAAATCCGAAAAGTAAAAATTTCTTGACATTTTATAAAAAAAAAATCATCACAAACTTATAATTGTGGTTCATTTAATACAAAATGAATGCTTACGCCCGGAAAGTTAAGTTGACAACTTTTATAAGGTGTACTTTCCGTTGGCCTACAATCTTGAAATTGGTACAGAACCCTCAGTATGCGAGTCCGACTCGCAATTAACCAATTTTCTTTGTTTAAAACAACACATACTGCTTTTCATAAATGTAATAAAAAATATCATAACTATTTAAAATTTTTATTTTATACATTTAAAGCTATGTTTTTTTAAATTTAGACTTGTTCTGCACTACGTAATTTAAAATAATATCTTATTAAATAAGAAATATGCTGTTAATATCTGTATCTATATGTATCCATTAAAAAATAATTTATTAAAAATAAAAATAACGTAGATACCTAGTTTTTTGGCCAATTATAAAAAAAACATATCAAGGCCTTTGAATTTAAATTAAAAAATGTCGGTTGCTCAGTTTACTGTCATTATGAACACGATATCATAATTTTAGCTGTAACGGTACGACCGTATTTATCTCTACTTAATAACGCAGTACGATGTTGAACATTCGACAGTAAATGTACCAAAGTTTAAGAAAATTTATATCTATTATTGATATAAATTATTTTCTTTTATATTTATATTATAAAGCTGAAGAAGTTCTTTGTAAAATGCACTAATCTCAGCTACTGAGTCACTGGTTTCGATAACGAATCTTCAGAAACTAATCCTGATATATATTTTTTTGTACTTGATAGTTTATTTTTCGGGGAAGACAGGTCAGTCATGGCACAGGCTGTGAGTTCGATTCCCACTTCAGGAAATAAAATATTTATGTTTCGTTTTCATGTCCTCGCTCTAGTAACGAAACAAAACGCGCCTTTGAGTTCCAGTGCCTTCAGAATTCAGCGAAAAGTGGAAGACGGAGTGTCTTAATACTAGGTTCCCAGTTATCTTTTGAAAACTATAGGCACCCTATATCTACGGTCGAAGTTACCTTCGCCACTTAGAATATATGTTGTCTTATTTGTGTAACACACCCAGGCCGTCGTGGCACAGGGGCACAAGGGTGTGACTGTAACCCGACGGTTGTGGGTTCGATCCCCACTGGAGGAAATGAAATATTTATTTAAATTTATATTTCTATTTCTCGGGTGTCGAGGCAAAGAGCGGTGTCGAGTTCCACCACTCAACACGCAATGCCTTCAATACTCGGCGAATAATGGTGAACGGAGAGTCTTAACACTAAATTCCCTCTGCCTACCCTGCTGTGTGAGAGATACAGCGCGTCACACACACAGTTATTTCTAAATTACCACGGACAGGACCACTCAAAAATACCATAACTATACTAGACAACACCTACAAGTATCAAAACACATCCAGATACTCTACATCAACGTAGACCAAGTTAAATTAAGGCACGAGGAATGACAGTAGTTTTGCTACGATCTGCAAATATTTCCCGGGGACCGGTGGACAGACGGCGGGCGCTACCAGTTATGCTATGTTCTGTATGGATACGAGAGTACGCGACAAGTTAGTATGGGCTACTGTCATTTTGGATTCTGTTAGTTTAGTAGATTGTGTTAGCTAAATGGTTTGAGTTATTTATGAAATATACTGATTAGACCATATATTTAAATTAAAATAATTTCTAGCAATCGATTTTTTTTGTGATATACAGCAACATATATTATTGTAATTATTACATAGTTAGAACAAGAGCCTGATTTCTTTATTATTTAATGAATCCATAGCATATTAATTTATTATTAGCTTCAACCTTACGCTGTATCCCGCACACAGCAGGGTAGGCAGAGGGAGTGTTAAGACACTCCGTTACCCACTTTCTACCGAATTGTGAAGGCATTGCGTGTTGAGTGGCAGAACTCAACGCCGCGTTTTACCTCGAAACCATATAGAAGAAATGGAAATATAAATTTAAGTAAATATTTCATCTCCTCAAGTGGGGATCGAACCCACAACCAGTCAGTTTTACAGTCACACATTGATTCACTGCGCCACGACTGGCAATTTATTATTAGAATACATTTAAAAAAAATTAAGAATGTTTATGCATTCTAAAATGTAATTTAAAATATTTAAAAGATAAAGCTGAAAACAGTTCATAAAGTCATAGGGTCCTTGTATTTGACAGCGATTGTTTGACGTTTCAGAAAAAAATAATATATTTTTCAGGAAGACCCTTCTTTACAGCGGAAAAATGGCGTTCATTTCTCGCCTCTAATATATCTAATTAAAATAAAAATAAAATAAATCAGCTTCACACTGTATCCCGCACACAGCAGGGTAGGCAGAGGAAACCTAGTGTTAAGACGACTCCGTTCCCTACTTTCCGCCGAATTCTATTCTAAAGACATTGCGTGGTAATAGTCGAAAGTAAAAACCGCGAATCAATAAATTGTCCTCGAGAGAGAATCGAACCCACAGCCTGTCGCCTTTACAGCCGCTCGGTTGTGCCCTCGCGCCACTAACCCCAACATTGTTCCTACTAGAAATCCTGTTTCAGAATTGTTATCCTTATGCCTATAGTAAAACGACTGATTTTCCTTTTCACGTATTCCCTATATTATCACCACCCTACACACCATAAACTAATTGAATGGAATTCACCATAATGTGAAGTTGTTCTCGATCGAAAGATAAAGCACGTCAGAGGTTCTTAGGAGGTAAACAAATTATCTTCGAAGTCTTTGTAAATACAGTACGGTGATTGGATTGGTATATCGGGACTTCAAGGAGCGATGTTTGTCTGTATGCTCGACAATTACTCCTTAAGACAACGTTGTGGACAGAGTTAAATTATATATAGTGTTATGGGAGGGAGAGAGAGGGGAGAGTAGTTTTGGCTCTCTCTTATTATTTTTAATCTTCTTAGATCATCTCATAATATTAATTAATTTTAGTTAAACATAATTTATTGGAAATGTACAAACAGTACATTATTATTTTTACCTTTATGTTTTAGTTAAATATAAAATCTTAAATATACACTATTAAGCCGGTTAAAATAGTTTCATTTAAATAAGACGAGATATTTACATTAATACGGTTGAGTCTATCGTGGCACAGTGGTACAGCGTTTGACTGAAGTTCTTTGATTTTCACAATTATTACACATTTTAAATGAAACCGGATTAATCGCGTATATTTAAATGTAAAATCTTTCACGATTAAGCTGGTTAAAATAGTTTCATTTAAAGACGAGATATTGTTGGGTTCGACTCCCACTCAGGAGAATTAATTATTTTTCCATTGAGCTCCGCCACTCAGCATGTAATGTCTCGAAAATTGGGCAGTACATGGAAAACGTAGTGTTTCTAGATTCTCTCTGGCTATCAAGATGTTGGATACAGTGTAAAATATAGAAATATTCCTAGTAGGTATAATATTTAAGTATTACTACGTAATATTTGGATAATTTACAATGCCTTTATCCGCATACGAAATAAAATTTTCATTTAAACACTAAAACAATATAAATTGTTATTTTGTTTATTTAAAACAGTTTTGTAAAGTGTCATTTCCTTTGTTTCAGGTAAGAATACGTACGAAGTCTTGCCGTTGAAGTTGGTGAGTTTTCAAGAAGCGTAAAGTCCTTGTTCTCCCAAATAGCAGTGTCGTTTGAGAAATGCTTGTCTACATTTTGTGTTACTCGGTATTTTAGTGTAGGGTAGGAATAGTATAAAAAACTCTATATTAATATATACTTATGGATACTTTTGATTTTATATTATTACTATTATTTACTATTGTTATTCGTGGGCGTGGTGCGGTGGCATAGCGTTTGACTGAAAACGCGACGGTTTTGAGTTCAATGTCAGTTGAGGGTTTTATTTTCATTTTGTCACTGTTGCAACAAAATAAATCGCGGTGTGGAGCTCCGACACTCAACCACTGTTTCGATGACTGAGCAAAAAGTGAGGAACGCAAAATGATAACTTAACACTAGGTTCCTTACTCTGCTATATGCGGGACAGGGTGTTGAGTGGCAGAACTCAACGCCGCGCTTATAAATAGAGTGAGATTAAAAAAAAAGATTAATTTCTCCAAGATCGAACCCACAACTTAATAAGCTACAATTTATCTTAACTCTTCTTTGACTTATTTACTACAACTAATATAAGATATACGAATATTCACATGAAACTGTCGTCTAGCATTTAATTTAGTTCACAGCAGCACGTCCCGTTATTATACATCATGCTTCAATTATTATCTCACTAGAATAGAGGACTGGCTCACGTTGAGATTCCGCTGCGTTGTTTTAGTAAATTGTATAAATATTTGTATTTTGCTTTAGTTTGTACTATATTAAGAGTAATATTTACTGTTTTGAGTAAAGAGAGCCAGTAGTGGCGCAGCACAAGCGTATGACTGTAAAACCGACAGGTTGTGGGCTCAATTCCCATTTGGGGAAAGGAAATATTTTCATTTCTTCGCTCTGGTGTCGAGACTTGTCAAGCGCGGCGTTGAGTTTTGTCATATAATAAGCAATGCCTCCATAATTCGGTGAAAAATGGGGAACAGAGTGTCTTAACACTAGGTTCCTTTTGTCTACTCTTAAAGTGGGATTCTATAAATATAAAAATATAATATAAATATATAAATAGTTTTGTAAGTTTTCAGTTAAATAGGAAACTTGGTTGGTTATGGAGGCTATACATATATCTTAAAGTGACTTTATTTTGTGAGTTATACAATATTTAAGGATGATAAATCGGCATAAACGTGCGACTGTAAACGCGACAGGTTGTGGTTTCGATTCCATGTTCATGTATATTCAAAATGAAATAATTAATATTTTCATTTTCTCGGTCTGGTAACTGGTACTGAGGCAAAGCGCGGCGTTGAGTTCCGCCATTCAACACGCAATGTCTTGACGAAAATTGGGAATTGAGTGTTGTAGCACTAGGTTCCCTCTGCCTACTCTGTTGTGGGATACAGAAAGAAACTGAAAAAAATAATTTAAAACGTCTATTTACAACAACTTGATTTATTATAGAATCATTTTATTATGTTTAGCCATGATATTTTGCAAACAATAAGTACCAGTACCAGTACCTAGATCACCTAAAAGTTCATTGAAAAAATATTTTATTACCTTGAAAAGTGAAATTAAGTATTTAATGTGACATTATTATTATGTCGCATTTTACGTTTTACTAGGAACTTTTGTCGAAATCGTATAGCGTGTTGCATGCGAAGGAAGTCCCAGGAAACAAATAGTTACAATTTTTTTTATATTTCATGGATAGAATAAAATCTAGGGAAAACATAAAAATGTCGTCGAAATGAAATTCGTTAAATTCCTTTTGGAGTCCACACGCTAATAGTAGATTTATTAAAAACACAACGTCACTACCGTTTAATAAATTTATGTCACATTTTAAAGTCTTAAGTTCGATTAAAATGGCGAATAATAATATCAATAATAATTAAAAAAACAGCTTTACGCTGTATCCCGCACACAGCAGGGTAGGCAGAGGGAACCTTGTGGTAAAACACTCCGTTCCCCACTTTCTGCCGAATTCTGGAGGCATTGTGTGTTAGAGAGGCATTGTTGAGTGGCAGAACTCAACGCCGCGCTTTGCCTCGACACCAGAGCGAAGAAATGGAAATATAAATGTAAGTAAATATTTCATCTCCTCGAGTGGGGATCGAACCCACAACCAATCGGTTTTACACACTTTGTGCCTCTGCGCCACGACTGGCCTCAAGTCATAATGACTGAAATTAAATAACTGTTGTAAAAGCAAAATAAGATATCATTTCAATTCACAAAATAATTGATATTGACGTACTTCTCGGCTTATTTTTCACGTACACCTACATACATATGTCAAAAAAAGTTACTATGACGTTTTATATTTAAAATGAAATGAATACGAAAATAAATATACACTAAAACATAATCCTCACTTTTTAGATCTTTACACTAGCCCATATTGTCTAAAATAAAAAAAATAATAAAAAAGAATTAAGATTTGAATGCGCTACCATACCTAGCATAGCTGAAATATGGTTTAGACGAATTGAACATGACTTACTGACTGTTCAAAGTTCCTTGTAAAAGATTACCTTAATTAATTAGGCTGCCTTCGTGATTTACGTTGAACACGTAAATTCTGTGCTTTTGAAGTCGAATTTTGATTACAGTTATCATTAATTATAACATTAAATGTACTAAAATAGTAGTTAAATATTAATCATTAATATTAATAAATATATACTTTTGATAAGCGAGGAATACATTTTACATTTTTAACACTCTTACAAAGATGAGACAAGCGTCCAAGCCATCGGTGGCTAGGGCTCCAGAGAGAGGAACCTCCTCACAATACGCGCCGTCTCAAGTAAAACTGCTTGCAGATAAGTAATGTTGTTATAGTTTTTATTATACTTTTTTTAATTGTCGTGTATTGTTCAGGATAGGTAGAAACGTCGCTCTCCTTCTTTAATTAAATTGTATATTAGGTGGCAGAATTCGCTTTCCCTTTGTGAAATTGAACAATATTTGATATCTTCAGAAGAGGTCTTTGAACTACTAACAGTATTTTTGCAGAATCTTTTCTTATTTGCTTATTTAAAAAATATATATTTATAATATCTGTCTGTCTGTCTCTCTGTCTGTCTGTCGACATATTTTTGTCCACATTTTTCTCTGAAAGTACTGAACCGATTTACTTGAAAATTTCACCAATTACTTTGTTTTAACTCAACTTAACTACTAAAGTTTAGTTCATCAAAATCGGTTCATTAAAAAAAGTTATCGTCATTTGAAAGAACTCGTAATTAATTCAACATAGAGATAAAGAACGATCTTGAAAGAAATATCAAGTAAATACAAAGATTTTTTGGTTGGTTCGTTCATATAATATATGTAACTAATTTAAAAACTGTACAGGAGTTAATATGCAATTATTACAGTTATTTTACAAAGAATATTACGAATCCTTTAAATCAAGAATTTAACATTTAAGGCTGTTACTGAATGAGTAAATTAAATTATACACTGACATCAACACATTTAACAGAGTATATTATATAGGTAAAAAGCACATAAAGTTACAAAAATATATACGTGTAATAAATAATTAGCTTTATGTATATTTTATAACTATCAAATATCAACAATGTTTTCTTTTTATTTAAAACAATCAAAAAATCATATTAGAAGTCATTATAGTTGTCAATCAATTCTGCTTATTAAATAAATAATTATATATTTTAAGCGGGCGAAGCCGTGGGCGAGCCGCTAGTATAATGTAAATTGAAATAAATGAACACTTTTGATAAAATATCTAATCAATACCTGTACCAAAAAATCTTCAAATCCTACTTCCGATTAGGTATAAATCTGATTAAAAACTCCTTCATCTCCACTGCTTCTGAATATTCTTGATACTTTTTTTAATTATGCTTTTCGCTACGATACATGACCTATCGTTATATAAATATTGCCAGTTGCTATTGAGGCCAGTCGCGGCGCAGGTGAAAAAGGTTATGAGTTTGATTCCCATTTGAAGAAATTAAATATTTTCATTTTAATATCTCTCTACTCTGCCGTCGAGGCTAAGTGTGGCGCTCAACAGGCAATACCACTAAAATTCAACGAAAATGCAGAACGGAGTGTCTTAACACTAGGTTACCTCTGTCTACCCTGCACTGTGCGTACAGCGAGAAGCTGAAAAAAAAAACAATACAGAACGACTCTACATTTAAGTCTTTATTAAGTAACTTCAAATATATTCTTATACAAAAGGAAACTAAAATGTCTTGCTCGTACAGTTAAAGTAACAGTAACAAGGCAAGTTTAATACAACATTATTATCGGTATAGTCGGCACCTCGCGAACGGCCAAAGAACAACCTTATATATTTTTATTGCACTACCCTACCTCGGAGAGCTGTTGAAATTCAAATTTTTGAAAATATGCTTTGTGTATTAGTTTTCTATGGTTATATTCAATAGTAGGTGAAATTGCTATGTGCAGTTTCTTATTATGTATGGGTTCGATATCTGTGTTCATAGAATTTTAAATAATAATATTAACAGTTTACATGAAAACGATAGATTAAAAAGAACCTAAAAAGAAAAAATATTATTGTTTTTTTTTATATGAGTTGAATTACAGAACATTGTCATGGCCATTACTTGTCGGCCTTTTTTAGATTTGTATTAATAGTCATTTTAAATTATAAACTTATTTTTTTTTCAACCAGTTAATAATAAGATTGATTTACAATTAATGTACTAACTAAAAAAAATAATTTCTTAAAAACGTTTTCAAATACAAGAAATATTGGCCAAATCTTTTTTTGGAACCTTACCTACCTATCGTAAATGTTATCGTAAAACGACAACGTCAAAACATATATAATAAAAGAGTTCATATAATTATGCCTTAGGATATGAATATGAGTAAGCTACGCTTGAGATATTTTGTATATTAACATAGTGGTAACTAACTAATCAAAACACTACCGCTTTGCCCTTTGAACCTAGAACAAAGTTTGATGTGAAATGTAAATAAATGGAAACCACTGTAGCGATGGCCGAACTTTATTAACGGAGATAAAGCTGTTTGACTGTAAAATAAAACTAAATATAAAATAAAACTAAATATACATTATAACTAGCCTGTGCCTGCGGCTTCGTCCGCGTCATCAAATGGTAAAAGAATGTATTTTTTTTTACTTCGCATATAGCAATAGTTGTGGGGTAAAATGAGGAACAGAGTGTCTTGACACTGAGTTCCGTCTACCCACTCTGCTATGCGGGTTAAAATTTTTAAGCTAAGTATAATTTTAAGCCATTCGCGGCTTCGCCCGTCCGACAAATATTTTGATTTAAGTGTATTCAGGGAAAATGGATTGATTATTATTTTAATATGGTTACCTATACTGTTTTACACTTAATTAACAGTAATTTAAATCTTTTGGTGTTTTATTTGATTTTGCTCGCAAAAGATATCTTATTAGAAAAATGTTTACTTATTTCATATATAAAGTAGGTAGGCGGTAGATACGCGAGTACGATAAACATGTAAATCCCGATTCTGCGGAATTTTTTGAATAAAAATATGTATGCATATATGTTAAGTTCACAAACTTTTCTATTTTTCAGTAAAAGTCCCATGAAAATCTGTTCAGCTATTAAGAAGATTGACCCGGAAAAATAGAAAGACAAACAAACATTTTAAAAACGTCACTTTGAATTTTAGTATCGCGTAAATAACAATATTCATTTTAATTTTGTTTATACATATGTATATAGTCTAGTCACTCATATTGTCACACGCTCTAATATAAACAAGATCCACAAACATCGCTGGCTTTTTATAGAGGGTTAAAAAATATACAGCTTTACATTGTATTCCATATATAGCAGGGTAAGCAGAGAGTGTTAAGATATTCCGTTTCCCACTTTACGCAGAATTATGAGGACATTGTGCGGCGGAACTCAACGCCGCGCTTTTATCTTTCTACCAGAGCGAAGAAATAAAAATATTAATAGTTAAAAATTCGTAATATTATTTACTTCATATAATAATTTAGATATAAAAACGTGTATTTAACTGACATTTTAATAAATAAGTCAAACAAGCAGCTATTATTATTCCATCACAAAACAGATGAAAAGAATAGTCAATAAAATCACTGTTAGTTTTGCCAACATTTGTCTTTATTCGATTTCATCAATTATTATGAAAAGGCTGAATAAATTTCCTTTGTTATATTTTCGTTTCCTTTCCTCAAGGATACAGGTTATATTATAAATGTTTGTCTAATTTATGTAAGGATATAATATAAGAGGAAGTCGTTTTAATATAATTCAAGATAAATATTTTGATAAAAGACTACAAATACTTGTGTTTGGATGAAAATTGGTTTGTCGAAATTGGCTGAAACTTTAGGCTGATCGTTGACTGATTTTACTTTTTTGGGCTTCGTACCCAAAGGTTAAAACTGAACCCTATTACTAAGGCTCTGCTGTCCATCCCCCTGTTTGTGCATATGTCACCAGGCTGTATCTCATGAAGCATGATAGTTAAACAGTTGAAATTTTCATATTTATTTCATTTCTACATTCTCTACGCGAGTCAGACTCGCACTTGGAAAGATTTTTATTCATTATTACTTTTATCATTGGGTGTTCCATAAAAAGTGTTATTATTATTACTAAAATCGATGATTGTGATTTCGCTGCCTACTTAAGGAATTCATTATTTATATCAATCAGTTAATGTAGTAAGATATGCAATACTCAATCAGGATTTGCGCGAAAAGCGGAGAACAAAGTGTTTTACACTATGTTGTTTCTGCCTACCCTGTTATAATATGCAGAATAAAATGTGAAGCTTAGTAAAAAATACCAAATATTAATAAACGCCTTAATTCTCGAAATAACTTAAATTTACATTCATACAACAGCAACTAAAAAAATGTTACATATCGTCAAAATCCATATTTGGCCACATTGGCCTATATTCACATAGTGTCCAGGACGAAATGAGTTTGTAAGACCATTTATCATATAGGAAATATCAATATCCAAGTATGGGGGCCGACAGTAACTAATGGTACTGCCTGCGTGCGGTAGTACAATACTGCTTAGTACTTTTCATCGTGGCGAAATGAAACCTAATATTTTTTTGTATGATATACAGTGGATTCGATTTTTGGTTGTTGTAAGGTATTATTTAATGTTTTTGTTTGTAAAGTTTAGGTAAAATTGAGAACGGGATCTTTTAATACTATGTTCTGTTTGGCTACCCTGTAATATGAGGGGTAAGCGTGAAGTGCTGTAAATATATGAATAAAATTAAAATACGAAGCATACAGCTTCTAATTTTTTTAAATTATTTTTTATTAAATTATCAAACATAACTATAACTTATTATTTTTTAAATAAAAATAAACATTAGATATTTTTCTATATACATTTATACACCGCTTCTTTGAATTGAAATCCTTAAAAACACAAATACAAACTAAAAAATACATTTTGAGGCCAGTCGTGGCGCAAAATCGACTGATTGTGAGGTCGATCCCCACACGAGAAAATGAAATATTTATTTACATTTATATTTTCATTTCATCGCTGTAGTGTCGAGGCAAAACACGGCGTTGAGTTCCGGCACTCAACACGCAATGCCTCCCGAACTCAGTGGAAAGTGGAAAACGGAGTGTCTTAACACTAGGTTTCCTCGGCCTACCCTGCTGTGTGCGGGATACAGCGTGAAGCTGATTTTAAAAAAAACATTTAATAATAACAACCTTTTAAAGAAAAAATATTATACAAATATTTTCATCCAAACATTCTAAGGTCAGCACTCTCTTTCAAATTCACTGAAGGTTTTGTTTTGACACTTGAAGAGATGAAAACAAAAGTGATTTATCTTAGTTTCGCTGGAGGCTGGGAAGTGATAGGAAGTGATGGGTATATCTATGTTGTTTAATGCTCGACTAATCAAAGCGAAGGGGTTAAATAACCGTACAGACGGCTTAACTCATACTTAACGAGATACAAAAGAAACTGAACAAAATATTTGAGATTTAAGTAAATCAGCTTCACGCTGTATCCCGCACACAGCGGGGTAGGCAGAGGGAACGTAGTGTAAAACATTGCGATCCCCACTTTACGCCTAGTTTTGGATGCATTGCGTATTGAGTCGCGGATCTCAACGCCGCGCTTTGCCTCAACATCAGAGCGAAAAAATTAAAATATAAAAGTAAATAAATACATATTTCATTTCCTCAAGTGGGTATCGAACCCACAATCAGTCGATTTTACAGTCACACTTTGTGCCCCTGTGCCACGACTGGCCTGTAAAGATGATCTCTATTTTAAATTTAATCTTTATGTTATAAGAAATTTTAAAGGACTTAACGGTCAGAATAACGAACAAATATTTCTTTACTTTTTTATTTTCCTCGTGCACGTGCATGTGTGTATAGAAACTTAAGAACCATTTTCCATATTTGCCTTTTTTGGATACACGATAGAAAATTATAGAAAATACAAAACTTGTAATACTTGTTACTATTTATTATTAAGTTACATATAAGAATCAACTATAGTTACTATAGTACATCATCATATTATTATAAGTTAGTTACGCTTACGCTTTTACGCCAAAACTAATCAACCGATTATAATGAAACATTCTTGGATGTATCAAAAATTACGTTAAATATTTTTTTAATAAAAATCAACTTCACGCTGTATCCTGCACACAGCAGGATACAGGGCAGAGGGAACCTAGTGTTAAGATACTCTGTTCCGCACTTTCTGCCGAATTCTGGAGGCATTGCGTGTTGGGTGGCAGAACTCAACGCCACGCTTAGCCTCGACACCAGAGCGAAGAAATGGGAATATAAATTTAAGTAAATATTAAATGAAATTGATATTTTTTATTAAGAAATATACATTTAAAAAAATATATATTATTCTTTATCTATTATATAATATAAAAATAGGTTTAAACGGGCAAACCCGCATTGTAGTCACCAGTATATTTATAATCTTCAAAGTTACTTGTATAATATGTTTCTTAAAGTTACTATTCTAAATTAACCTAATCACTACATAGCTCCACTTCTTGATGGCTGAACGGGGACCGTAATTTTAATCTAGGGTTACTTAAGAAGAAAATTGACATCAGTCGAGGCGAGTCGCTGCACTCTGTATATGTTCGTTGTATCGAGGGACACATTACTAGGGAATGTGGTAGAAGTTTTAAACTTATATTTATAGTTACTTGGAAAATATGTGGTTGTATAAAGTCGTCATGGCGCAGACGAGGGTGTGGGTTTGAGTCCCACTCGAGGGAATGAAATGTTTAATATTTTCATTTCTTTCTGGCAATGGAGATTGTTTTTTATTTAATTTACATACTAAAAACAGATACATATACTTGTTATACAAAAATATAAAATTTCTTTATATATATACGTACTGGTTCCTACTTATGTATATAAATAAATTTTACAACTTTAATTTAGTCCACCTCATACTTTCCGACTTGCTTGAAAATTTAACACAGAGCCGGATTTTGAACTTGATAAAATATTTTCATTTTGGATAATTTTAAACGTGGTTTATAAATTATTTTGTGATTATTATAAACAAAAACTTCTTGTTTTTGATAATGTTTGTTTGTCTTAAACAAACAAAAGATTTTAAATTGAAAAAATCAGCTTCATGCTGTATTCCGCACACAGCAGGGTAGGCAGAGGGAACCTAATGCTAAGACACTCCGTTCCCCACTTTCCGCCAAGTTCTGGAGACATTGCGTGTTGAGTGGCGGAACTCAACGCTGCGCTTTGCCTCTACACCAGAGCGAAAAAATGAAAATATAAATTATTAATTAAAAAAAAATTAGCTTCACGCTGTATCCCGCACACAGCAGGGTAGGCAGAGGGAACCTAGTGTTAAGACACTCCGTTCCCAACTTTCTGCCGAATTCTGGAGGCATTGCGTGTTGAGTGGCAGAACTCAACGCTGCGCTTTGCCTCTACACCAGGGCGAAAAAATGAAAATATAAATGTTTCATCGAAAAATACAAATTTCATCTCCTCGAGTGGGGATCAAACCCACAACCAGTCGATTTTGCAGTCACACTATGTGCCCCTGCGCCACAACTGGCCTCTACAACAAAAGATTTTAATACTAAAATTCATCCAAAAATCATATTACATATTGTATACCTAAACTTATGTAAACATACCACAAAGTACTGAACGTGTATAGCAATAACAAATCCAAGGATATCTCATTACCAACTTTCCTCTAGTTCATAGCAACCGCGTCTCTTATTATAAGTTTCACTTGTTTGTAGTTTACTTGGAGGAAGTAAATAAAACATGGTTTTAATGGTGCGAATAATAGGTCGATTTTATTTTGGGGAATTTAGTCATACGTAATTTTTTATTGTTGTTTTTTTTTTACTTTTGATGTTTATAAATTTTGTATTTGTATTATAAAACCTACAGTATTATAACATATCTGTCTTTCACGCTGTATTCTAAAGGGTATAGCAGGGTCTGCAGAGAACGCCTACTGTCAAGACACCCCGTTCCCCATTTTCCGCCGAATTCTGGTTGAGTGGCGAACCCTCGACACCAGAGCGAAGAAATGAAAATATAAATTAAAAGAAATAAATATTTAATTTTTTCCAGTGGGGATCGAATCCACAACCAGTCGCGCTTACAGTCACACACTTGTACCACTGCGCCACGACTGGCCTCATCTTAAATATATATTATGTGATATATGTTGATTTATATTATTAGCGAACTTAGATATTGATCAATACTACAGTATTCGGTAGTAGTATCTACATATATAAAAGGACTTGTGTTGACTGACTGAGGTAAGACGCACGCACAGCCGTAACCGCTGATGGTAGAAACGTGAAATTTTTCATATTCTGGACATCCACTAAGAAGGGAATTTGAAAAATTTTAACCCTAAAGGGATGAAATAGGGGTTTAAAGTTTGTATGGAAAAAAAAATTAATCTGTACCGATTTTTATAAAATTTGAAATTTAGTCTCTTAAAAATATTTCATTGAACACGTGTTTTATGGTTTTTAAGAATTCACCCCCTAAAGGTTCAAATAAAGGGTTGAAAGTTTATATGGAAAAATCTTTAAATTGCCACTGATTTTTATAAAAAATTAAATTCAGACTGTTAACTACTAGCTAGCATCTAATCTAATATTTTCTTCTAAAAATACTACTAGCATCTAATCTAATATTTTCTTCTAAAAATACGCTGTATACGATTTAAGTATATATTTTTATTTACACCATTATACTTCTCTCAGTTATTACGAAGAAAATGAGTAATTTGAAAATATATATTTTTATTTTATAAAAAATAAACTTTGCTTTTATCAGCGTCACGTTGTATACCACATGTATCAGCGTGGGCAGAGATAGCCTAGTGTTACGACACTCCGCTCTCTCCTTTCCGCCGAACTTTGGAGCCATTGCGTGTTGAGTAGCAAAACTCAACTCCGGGCTTTGTCTCGACACCAGAGCAATCAAATGAAAATATTAAATATTTAATTTTCTCGAGTGGGAATCGAACCTACAACCTGTCGCGTTTACAGTCACACTCTCACGCTTGTCCCCTTGCGCCATGACTGGCCTCAATGAGCTTTTATTAGATTTTAAAAATAAACAAACACATCATTTTCTTGACAAACTTTACCAAGGGATCTGTATTTTTTCAAATTCCTACATATTTTGTCATAACTTGCCTGATTTTGTTTACCAAGCTGCGTAACCAAGCGTGAAACGTCGTCGTTTTTTCGCATATTTCTACTCAAAGCATATATCCCTTCATGTGTAAACATGTAATAGCACATACATTTATTCGTGTCAATATTTTATCACCGTAGCGTGTGAAAATTTTTCTCTATTAGGCAAACAATTCGAAATATAGAACGTAAATACCTACATTTCATTACAATATTGCTAGTTTTTTTTTCAGCTTTCCGCTGTATCCCGCTCACAACTGGGTAGGCAGAGGGAACCTAGTGTTAAGACACTATGATTAAGACTTAATGTTGGTAGTTAACGTATAAAAAATCTATTTTTAATAATATTTAGTTAAAGTTGACACTAACATTGTGATTTTCATAAACATCAACAACTCTAAACTTATAATTATAGCAATATACAATATTAACAAAAGAAGAAGGCCTTATTGCTATCAAAATAAACAAGCTTTTAGCGGAAGAAAACTGTAGTTTTGTTCTACGCCGTAGCCGCATCCTTTATTATATATTTGATGTATAGTTCTACAATAGTGACAATGAAAAATGTATTATAAACCTTAAGCAAAAGTGTTATAGCCTATTTTTCCTTAAAAATAATATTGTTCAAAAACGCAACGTTAAGTAGAGATTCAACAATCATACGCTGGATGAAGTTAGTTTGTCTTAAAGTTAATACGTTCTGCAGTTTCATTTAATATTCATTTCCTTATATGCGCTCATTTCTGTGGAATGGCCATTTTAACCGTTTGAATGTTACAGGGTTTAATAAAAGTTTTAAAGTTCAACTGAGTGTTTGCTTTGTTGAAGTTTCCTTTCTTTTACAGTGAAGTGATCCCATATCTTGAAGGGAACCTAACTGATTTTTATTTTATCGATGTATTATTATAATGGATGGTTTATTATCTCTTTAGGTATACGTAGAGGCTTATGAGAACTTTCGGAATTTTCCTTGGATTGAGTATAGGATTTGATCAGAAATATATTGATCTTGTAGTATAGCTGTACGTGAATGATTGAGATACTTATAGTTTATTATATATTGTAAAACTGAATAGTTAAACGCAACTTAGCATTTTTTGAAATTAATATGGACAATACGCTTTATGATTTTTAATTTCATTTTAAACTCATATTTAATTAAAATTTACAATTTTACTAAGAAATTGGTCTTTATTAAAAATTCTTAAATTAATACAAAATTCTTTGATCATAGAAACTCTTAATGTCAGAATTCAACTTTCCTAATATTGCGACGGGCTACCGGCGAAACGTCACAAATTTAATTATTACCGCGACAAAAAGCAATTCAGAGGGTCCGGGACTTTGTCGTCGAAATTACTTAGACCCTAGTTATCAGTAAAATAATTTTAATATACATCCAACTTTATAAGCCATACTTGAGAATACTTATCGGTGAAAAATGGGGAACGGAAGTGACTTAATGGGAACAAACTTAACACTAGATTTCACGCTTTGCCTAGGTTCTTATGTGCGAGATACAGCGTGGAGCTAAGAATACTAAAATTTTACATACATAACCATAAGTAAAGATTATCAATATGCAGTGAATTTTATCTAATTGTCTTTGACGATGAATGGACAGGTCTATTCATTAATTCTGGTTTCATGCTTTATACCGTATAAAGCTGTATTGCCTCAAAGCTATAGAAAGAGCTTAGTGTCAACTCTTCTTTCTCCACCTGTTTATTAATTGTTATGGGACATTGCGCGTTGAATGGTGTATCCTAATGTCTTAATCATTCTATATTAAAAAAACGTATTATTTGTTTTATTTTTACATGATAATTATACAATCCAAGCAACAAAGAAACAACGCGTATTGAATTCAAATGCTGCAATAATATCGGAATTTCATCTTATTATATACGATATTTTGGGAAATAATACTTTCGAGATTATATTACAATTACACCTTAAAAGAAAGAATAAATATTTATTTTAGAAAACGTATAAAAATTTGATCGTAGCGGGACTCGAACTTTTTTATATATTAATCAGTTTCGCGGTATATTAATCAGCTTCATTCTGTATCCCACACACAGAAGGGTAGGCAGAGGGAACCTATTGTTGAGACACTCCCGCATTCCGACGAATAATAGAAATGGAAATCGAACCCACAACCAGTCGCGTTTACAATCACAAACTTATGGCCCTGCACTATGGTTAGCCTCATACATCATTCTATCATATATCAAATCGCTAAACTATGCAATAATGGAAGTCATTGCTAGAATAAGAACCTTTCTCCACATCTAGAAATTTACTATTTCTTTGAGCACTCCACGAGATCTATAAATATGAATCTACCATGTTTGTTTCCAATACATATTTTCACAGCGGAATTGTTCCTTTCAAATGGTGAAAAAGCTTCTGTTGATCCGAAAAAATAACTCGCACCAAACATATTTTCTTACATTTAGTGTTAAGCTCCACCAGTTTAGTTTGAGCTGGCATCCAATTTCTTTTTTATTCCAATGTGTTTTTTTTTAGTTTAACGCTGTATCCCGCATTTAACAAGATAGGCCTAGTGCTAGGACGCTCCGCTGCCCACTTTTCACTGAATTTTGGAAACATTGCATTGCGTGAGTGGCTGAACTCAACACCTAGCTTTGCCCCGACATCAGAGCAAAAAAAAATGAAAATATTAAATATTTCATTTTCTCCAAGGATCAAACCCACAACAGGTGTCGCAGGTTACAATTAAACGCTAGTGGCCATGTGCCACGACTAGCCTCCAATACCCGCGGTGCATTTTAGCAAATAAACATAGCAAATATTGCAAACAAAAGATCAAGGTAAATTGGTGGGTCGACAGGCAAGTGTCATAACTAACCATCAGAGCGCAGCGTACTAAGAATAAATTTTCAATACTGAACACGGATCGTTAGTTCCTCTCGAGGGTTCCCTATGTTTACGCACTAAGCTTTATCTCGAATGCGGGGAAGTAATAGCACAATACAGAAGGAGTTCAATGGAACTTTCTTAATGGGGTTTTAAAGTTACTTACGTTACTTACCACTGATCCTGATATGATTGATGGGGGGTTTGAGGGTCGTTTTGGAAATTAAATTTCTTGGATCACGTTTAAGACGCGCGGAGAATTATAAAGAGTTCTTAATAAATGTAGTAGAACATAAATCAAAATGTGTTTTTCTAGCTCTGTTAACACTAAAATATATTTAAATGATTTTTTTTGTAGTGCTTAAAATATGTTGTTAAATAACGTGACTTATAAATTATAAAATATTTCGTAATTCTTGAGTAATAGCAAACAAATGGCGTTATCAGCCGAATTACTATAATAAAGTGTTTTTAAATTTATTAATTCTCATCTCTCAGTTGTAATTAATTAACAATCAGCTTCACGCTGTATCACGCACGCAGCAGGATAGGTAGAGGGAACCTAGCCTTACGACACTCCGTTCCCCAATTTCATTTCTCTTCATTGCGTGTTGAGTGGCGGAACTCAACGGCGCGATTTACAAATAATTAAAACACATTTAACGATTAACAAAAATGCGAGAGGAAAAAAAATACGCTGTTCATCCGCTGCTATTTATTATATATAAACAAACATACTATAGTTATTTGTTACAATAAGTTAATTTAAATACTATATACCTATATCTTATGACCTAAAGCCTAACATCTAAAATTTAGTTCTAGACAAGAGGCCAGTCGTGGCGCTGCGGCACGAGGTGTGACTATAAAACCGACTGGTTGTGGATTCGATCCCCACTTGAGGAGATGAAATATTTACTTAAATTTATATTTTCATTTCTTCCGTCTCGTGTCGCGGTTAAGCGCGGTGTTGAGTTTTGCCACTCATCACGCAATGCCTTCAGAATTCGACAGAAAGTGGGAACGGAGTGTCTTAACACTAGGTTCACTCTGCCTACACTGCTGTGTGCAGGATACAGTGTGAAGCTGATTTAATATATTTATTTTAGTTCTATACAAAATTCTAGTATTTACTAAATATCATGTATCACAAACTCACATTCACAAATTAAGCAAAGAGCGCAGATAACAATATTTCTAAGGCAGGTGCGAGACGTCGACGCTGTACATACAGGAGAATGGGCAAAACCATTTACAAGACGTGTTATTAAGGTAAACTTAAACTTAGCGTAGAGTGAAATTACTGTTATATATTTTTATTTGTAAACAAGTTTATTCTCGCTATTTCGTTTACGTGGACCATGTGACTCTTGATGGTACTTCCATTTACCATATAGTGAGAACTTAGTGTAAAGATGCTTTATTCTCCGTTTTCCATCCGAATCCGAAACATTGTGGGTTGAGTGGTGGAACGTCGTACCTTATCTTATTAAAGTGGAACGAGGAAAGGAAGGAAGAAACGGAAAGTAACCATCACAATCAAATACTGACCCACTGCACAACGATAACCTTGATTTTCTCTCGATATCAAAAAACTACTATTAAAGTGGCAATTAACTATTCCTTATAATTAAGCTGGACTATTATGATACTTTATCAGATGTTCCAAATATTTAATTTTTAATTGACAGTGAAAATGCTCTGTATACTTTTTGAAAAAAAATAAAATAATTCAACGCTATGTTTACGGCCGCAAGCCTAGACTCGAGGTCCCGCAGGAGGGCCTTAACTTTCTCAAAATTATAAAAAATTATTGAATGTATAAATTATATAAACAATCTTATAGCAAATACAGCATAATAAAATAATTATGGGCGTATGTGGGCGAAGCCGTATGTGGGTCGCTAGTTGTTTTGTAATCCTCAAAGGATTTCCCTTGGAAAAAAAGTGTTCTTCAGAGAAAAGTGAGTCAGTAATGAACCAGATATGAATAGGCAAGTTCAACTTCACTTGCTTCTTCAGTCACGTGGCCTCGTGAAGCTTAGTTACCTAATGTCATATATAGAAAGGAATTGTATAGGTATTTAATTGAAAAAAAAAAACAATTTATTCAGTACTTTTACACGTCTTTATTTACATGTGAAGATTTTTTGTAATTGTTTTGTAAAATAAGATTTTTATAACTATTATTCAATATATTTTTCAAATTCATTTCTAATTATTATTAATATCAGTCATATCAATTCCCTGAGCCCTATAGTCAATAATAAAATAACTAAACAAAAAAAAATAAACCCTACAACACAATATAAAATGAACATACAAAGCAAGCAAGTAGTTAAAGAACTCAGTACATTCAAGCGGAATAGCACGAAAGATTATAACAAACAAATCAAAATGGTATACAGAGGCGCTCAGAACTAAACACAATGTGAACGTATTTAAGCGTAACTATTGCAAAACAGGTGTTTCATTCTCATCTCAACACGTAAACAATATCTAATAATGCCTGTTCTCAACAATGAGTAACAACGATCAATAGTTAGGTGTATTTATGTATGTATGTATGTATGTACGTACGTATAATGTCAGTAAAGTGATGTAGAATTTTTATTTAAGAGAAGACACCTTCAAAAGAGTCTACTTTTTTGTTAAAGAAGAAGAAAAATAGAGATGTTATTGTACTAAATTGTTACCTACATATAACCTATTTCACTTTATTTTCCTAGTGTTCATATAAGAATTATAATTTTCTTTAATAATATAATAAGTATTATTATACGTTCTTATTTGGAAAACGTATAAAACTTTGAACGTAGCGGGACTCGAACCCGCGCCTCCTGGAAACCGACCAGGCGCTCTGACCACTAAGCCATACGTTCAAGTCCCGCGTAGGTTCGATTCCCGCTACGTTCAAATTTTTATACGTTTTCTAAATGAGTATTTTTCTTTCCTAAGTGTGGAATAACACTTTTAAAATGTTTTAAAAGTATTATTATACGTTTTTCTTGGTTATAACATTTTTTACTTAAAATATAATAGATATAACTATTAAGGTGATATTGACATGTTATAGACTAAAGTAGGTTCCATCCGGTATCACGTCAATTTCTCAGTCTTTACTGTGTAACCACATTTCACCGGGAACTGCCCTACCACATTTGATTTACCCATCCATAGATTCTCCGTTTATGTAATTATTGTACACTCATTAAATACTATAATTTGAACCTTATTGCACTGAGATAAAGATCATAATTGTTAAAAGTAAAATATGATTTTAACTTGTATCTTGGTATCGGTATATAACGTTCAATTTGCTTTTTAACGATAAAAATTTAAATCTTCAATTATAATAATGAGTTTCTGAGTTTTTGTTTTCAAAATTCTAATTGCATTTATATAAATAAACACTAAAGGTTTATCCTTTATAAGTTTATACGGAGTAAAATTTAAAGCTTTCTAAGAAAAGACGTTAAAATGGCAAGACTTCAGTTCCTTAACACATTGAATTCGCCAACCATTCACTGACTGAAAGAAAAATAGTGTCGAATTTTCAAGTGAAAGGCGAATCTTTCTTTCTACTACAAATAGAAACTTGAAATTTTAAAAGGTACGGCAATTATTCACACTTTAATGGAAACCAACGAGTCGGACGTCCGCGAAGAAAATACGGGAAAACGAATAATTCACAGCATTCGTATTTGATCGCGTCAGCCGATAAAGTTGCTATTTGGAATTTACAAAATATTGCATCGTTAGAGCTTCGAAAAAACGACGCTTATGCAAACACTGCAGGTGCTGTGAAGATACCAGACGGACTTTTTTGCCCTATCGGTGGTACTTGGGGTGGAAAATTTTAAAAGCAAATTGGACTCAAAGCGAACTTGAAGATTTGTTTTTTTTAAATTCTGGATAAACGCAGGAACCTCTGTATATATTCTACTTATAGCGGTCTAGCGATAGCAGCTTATTTACATAATTGCAAGCATGTCCCTTCTTCTCACTACAAGACATATTTTCATTAAAAAAAAAATTAAAAGTACTTACTACAACCATCGTATACCCTCGTGTGAATTTCAATCTAAGACTGTCGTATTGAGTCAAATACGCATTTCGCTTTAATAACAACATCCAACTTCAAAACATATAGTCTGATTCTTAAAAACATAATTTAATATTAAGAATTCATCATTTATCTCAAAACGATAATATAACCAAGGCCAGACACATCAATCACTATAGCACTTTTACGATACAGAAATAGCTTTGATCAGACATCCATCCAATAACAATAGGCCAGGTCAGGCCAGGCCAGGCCAGGCGAGGCCAGTAAACATCCAGAGTAGACGCTCATTGTCTGCGTGACCCACGCACGCGTAGGACATAATTCAGCCGTTGAAATGCAATTAGCGGGCTAGGTGATAACACCCCCATACATCAGGCCTTATGAATAAAACCAACGACGTTGCCAATTATAGTTGATATGTTATTAACTGGTAAGGATATTCTTTTCTGCATTGTTGTTGCTGAAGTGGTAAGAATAAGATGGTTCGTCAAAAATGGATATTTGTAATATTTTTATAGTTTTTGTTTTATATCAAGAATAGTTCTTTATACATTTTTTTTTTACTCTATGTTGTTTATAGTACTGAATTGGTAAACGATATCCCGCTCATAATAAGGTAGGCAATGGGAACCTGAGGACCTAGGGTTAAGGCACTCTGTTCCCATTAAGACAAATCTGTTCCCCAGTTTTTGCGGTATTCAGGCATTGCGTCTTAGGTGACGAAACTCAACCTCGAACTTTGCCTCGTTACTAGAGCGAGAAAATGATAATAGAAGCAAATAAAATATATTAAATATTAAATATTTTAAAAATATATTAAATATTTTATTTGCTCAAACGGGAATCAAACCTAAAACCTTCCGCATTGAATCGCACGCTTGTGCTCCTGAGGAACGGTCTGGCCTCATATCTACTTTTAAATAAAAATAGAAGTAACTTTATAACCGTCGGTCGTGGCGCAGTGGCACGAAGTGTGACCGTTAAACCGACTGTTCGTGGGTTCGAACCCCACTCGGGGTGATGAAATATTTACTTAAATTTATATTTCCATTTCTTGGCTCTGGTGTCGAGGTTAAGCGCGGCATTGAGTTCTGCCACTCAACACGCAATGTCTCCAGAATTCGGCAGAAAGTGGGAAACGGAGTGTCTTAACACTAGGTTCCCTCTGCCTACTCGCTGTGTGCGGGATACAGCGTGAAGCTGATTTAATTTTTTTTATAACTAAAGCAATTGAAGTGGAAATTGTTACATAATAGCAACAGCATTACACCCACGTAAAAGTTACGACTTTCCTTCCATCTCATCGAATATTTGAAAAGTGAGTAAAGAAAATAAACGGATAACAATATTCCTGAAAGTAACATGACACCTCCATTAGAGGAGACTTAAAATAGATGGCACTCAAACTGACGCTGACGAGATAATGGCTGGAGCTGGTGCCTTACAGAAGTGCCTTAAAAATTGCCTTAGACTGCATTTTGATGGAGCGACAGGGTTGTTTAGTGAAGGGTAAACTTTTTGGATAATCTGATAGGGTGGGTTATGTACATTGGGCTCACAAGCACACCTGATGTTTGTTGCTGCGTAAATAATTAATGTGTGAACGAAGGAGGAATATAGGCTTTTATACGCATTCTGTGTTCATGTTTTTCTCTAAAAAATCAGCTTCAGCAGGGTAGGCATAGGGAACCTAGTGTGAAAACACTCCATTCCCCACTTCCAGCCGAATTTCTGCGTGTTGAAGTTGGCGGAACTTAACGCCGGGCTGTTGTCTTAGTGCCAGAAACGAAAATATTAAGAAATAATAATTAATTTCCTCAAGTGGGGATCGAATCTATAACCATCGCATTACACACCCAACGTTTTTACCTTCTGTCAATATAAAGTTCACCTAGTTTCCAGAATGGTCAGCAGGAGTCTAAGCCGTTGTTCCTATATTTGAGTTCCTAAGACAGACACGCCGGACAAGTCTGGACACGTCTGTAAACAATCAATATGCAAATGCGGTTAACTTGCCCTCAGACCCTGTATTTATTCTGTAACACAAATGGCGTTCGTTATGGCGGTTTGTGAATATTGATTTTGTTAATTTGAATTTACATAGAAAATGCTTATTTTGTATTTAATATTATAATACATTTAGTAATTTAATCAACGTATTTTGTAATTAGGGCGTTTGGATTTATTTTCTTGTTAATATTTACTAGTTTATTTGATGATTTGTATATAAAATCAATTTATATTTGTTCTAATTATTTTTTCCTCTTAGGACAATTGATAAGAATTGATGGTAAATAGAGAAATTAGTTAGTTTAAACTCTAGGTTTTAAATAAAATTCAGAAGATTCTTAATAGGCCATGGTGGTGCAGTGAGAATGTGTATATGCAGGAGAATAAATAAAAAAAATAAAAAATATTTTACATATAACCAATTCAAGCGGACAGCGGAAAACGAAGTGCAAAGTACATATTATGAAAAGAATAAATTAATTTACTTATGGAATATTTTAACTTATATAATTAAAAGTATAAAATATATTTAACGAATATTTTCAAAAAATAGTTTTTAATTAAACAAAATAAAAAAGACCATTTAATAATTGAAGATTTATACTAGCGGCCCGCCCACGGCTTCGCCCGCTTAAAATACACGATTATTGATTTAATAAGCAGAATTGATTGACAACTATAATGACTTTTAATATGATTTTATGAGTCAACCATAAAAGATAGACATATGCAGTCTTGGGATATTTTTTGATAATTTTATGTAAAATATTTCCGTCATACATGGTTTCGCTGTAGCTTTAACCATTAAGGCTGCACACGCGACGAAAGCTTAAAAAATCAAGTAACTTCTCCCGTTTTCCCAACATTTCCTTTCACTGCTCTACTCCTACTGATTGTAGCGTGATGAAAAGTATACTATGACCTGCCCAGGAGTATGAAGAATAACTGTACCAAGTTTCGTTAAAATCCGTCAAGTAGTTTTTGTTTCTATAAAGAATATACAGACAGACAGACAGACAGACAGACAGACAAAAATTTTACTGATTGCATTTTTGGCATCAGTATCGATCACTAATCACCCCCTGATAGTTATTTTGAAAATATATTTCATGTACAGAATTGACGTCTCTACAGATTTATTATAAGTATAGATATATTTAGTGTAGTTTACTTGCAATAGCAATCTTCACTGGTCTGAGTAATGTGATACTCAGCTTGGTTGCACATTGTTTAGCTTACCTGTAGTAATAGAAACCATTGTTACCTACTATCCTCATATAATTCAATACTGTTATAATTTAACTCTATATTGGATACAATATTAATTATTGCCTTATAGAATAATATTACTGTTTAAATATAAAATTGAGGCCGTCGTGGCCCAGTGGCACAAAGGTGTGACTGTGTAAAGCGACGGTTGTGGGCTCCATCCCCACTTGAGGAAATGTAATATTTATTTAGATTTATATTTCCATTTCTTCGCTCTGGTGTCGTTGCGTTGCGTTTTGCCACTCAATACGCAATACCTTCAAAATTCGGCGGAAAGTGGAGAGTGATGTCTTAACACTTTGCCTACTCTGCTGTGTGCGGGATACAGCGTGAAACTAATTTATTATTTTTTTTTATTTTTATAAATAGCTGATAGATTTTGAATACTATTCTAACCTCTTAGTTCAGTGATTAATAACTAACTATTAAGCTAGGTGGTGGGTTCAGTTATTTCTCAGGATAACTATTAGTAGTATTAACATGAATATTTCATCTGTGTGTGTGTGTGTGTCTGTATGTTTATATATTTGCATAATTGGTCTGGAATAATTCTGATTAGGCCCATTCTGAAACACCTGAACTCAGCCTGGAACCAGATTCTGCATAATATTCAAAAGGATTAATGTCAAATTAGATACTGTTAGATCGTATGAAATTATGTATAAGTATATAAAATAACTTCCTGTTTTAAAATTAAAGATTGTAATTTTACATATGATGCGTTTTACATATAAAAATGGACTTAACAATTGAAACATTTTATGCAAAAACTAGGCAAAAACTAAATTGTATGGGGAGGAAAACAGTAGTGAAATAAAACTACTCTGCATGCCACAGTAGTTTCAATTCGTTCTAAAATCTTCATAAAAACAAAAAAAAAACACAAAAATGGTGACTAAATTTTAAAAAATGCAAAAACATTTTGTACATCCGCTCGTACATCGTCGAAATATGTTTTTTTTACTTTCGTTCCATGCACGTGCCGTGACCGTTTTAAATCCTAGTATAATTGAGATTTATATAAATTCAACCTTTTCGGTTATCCAACAAACAATGGTATAAAGCTTCCGGGGGATTCCCCTCTCGTAAAGATAGATTGATAGGCTGAGCCTCCATATATTTGTAACTTTTCTCTTCTACAAAACTTCAATACCCACACGTATTAGCGTATCTGGACATATTTTCCGGGGACGGCCTCAACGTTACCTTTCTAAAGATATTTTTTTGTAAACGTTTTTTTTTATTTTTCGTGGCAATTTTTTTTTGGTAAAACCTCCACAGGCCACAATATTCCTTTATCATAAATATATAACCGTATTTCATTAGGTATGTATAGTTCATTTTATCGTAGTGTAAAGTTTTAAGCCTTATAAATTTTTACTTCGTTCAGAGTTAACGAAGAATGCAAAAATGCAAATTTCAATTAAGTTTTAAATTAAAATTGCGGCTTCGGCTAAACTATTTTCTTTAATAGTCTTTACAGAAAGGGTAATATCCTGGAAGATAAGACAATGTAGTTAAAAAAACTTATAAACATTTAAAACAATTCTGTTTAGCTGGTACAGCGAATATCGCCTGCATTTCACGACTGTTTTCTTTATATATTTTGTTAAAGCTTCAAGTTGTATTTCACAAATAACAGAATAGGCAGAAGGAACATGGGAACCCAGTGTTGAGACACTCCGTTCCCATAAAAAAATCCACTTTTCGGTGAATTCTGAAGGCATTGCGTATTGAGTGACGGAACTAAACACCGCACTGTATCTCATTACTAGAGCGAGGAAATGAAATTATTAAATATTTCGAGTTTGGGGAATCGAACGCATAACTTGTCGCGTTTACAGTCACACGCTTGTGCCACTGCACCACGACTGGACATATTTAGGTAAAGTTTTCTAATAATAGCAGAAGCGAATTTAATTACCATAAACTATAAAAGCACTACGCTGCAAAGACTTACATGGAACTAGCCACTCTTCTGGCTTTTAGAAATTAATTTTGTGAGGAGTCATCCCAAAATGATCTATAATTCACTTACATTATCGCGAGTTTCCGGACCAGTGATCAGTGTGACCATTAGCAAAGAGCCCTCAGCCTATAATAATTTTATGGCAAAAATCGGACGCTATGTACCTTTGTTAAATGGTTTAATGAGTTTTTTTTACTTTTTTTTTTGTATGATTTTCTTTCTTTTTTGAGTATGGACTCCAAATTAACAGAATTGGTAATGGATATGTTGGGAGTTATTAAAATTTTTGTATTTTGTGTTGGTAATTTTCGAATTTTGGCGGAACTCAGCGCCGCGCCTTGCCTCTTTACCAAAGTCAAATAAAAATATTAAAATATGGGGGTTATTAAGTGGGAATTAAACCTACAACCGCCGATTTTACTGTCGCACGATTGTGTCCCTGAGCCACAACGGCCGGGCTCGGTGTTGTTAATGTTTGAAAATAAATTTAATATTGTATTTTTGAAATATTTTAATTTTGCTCATCCAAATAAAATACACTGTTTATTTTGTATTATTTAATTATTAATAAAAAGTACGTACATGCTATACCTGGAATAGTGACCGTTTTTAAATAATAATGTACACGTGACATGTCCCGAAAAATAGAAAATAGAGAATCAACTATGTGTCACTACTTTCTCTCTACCTACTCCGATTGATACAAACATGAAAATACTTAATATTAAAAAAACGGCGCCATTGTTGTTTTTTTTTATTTAATTCAGGCCGGTCTAGTAGATTATTTCTGTATTACACACCCACAATAACTAATTAGGCGTAAATTTTACACTATATGTTGAAATTTTAAGGAAAGATTCACACTATAGCATCGGTCGCGGTACGTTCTCGGGCCGATCTCAATCTGTTAAAAATATTTTTATGTGAGAAAGAAGAGAGAGGTCCAATATAAGAATATTTGTCATAAAAGAATGATATCGGACCGAGAATGAACTGTTACCGGGACTAAGCCAATTTTTTTAGAAAACTTATAAAAAATTGAACATAGCGGGATTTGAACCCGTGTCTGTTGGAAACCTTCCAAGTGTGAATCCTCACTAAATATTTAACATCCATTTCGACGTACGAACATAAATACATAGCACGCACCTCACATTGGTCCGGTGTGCGAAACATTAAAATTTCGTATAATAGGAGATAAATCTTAACGCCATTACCCAGGAAGGGACGTGTGTTTTTTTTTCCTAAACCGGAAATTCGGCGGGCCCTTTAATTTTGTACATGTTACTATGATATATGGAACATGGTGGTGACTCAATTTTTGTTTTTAATTTTTTTTTGCGTATACTAGATGGGCATAACATAGTGTAAAGACACTCCGTTCTCTACTTTCCACCTGATTATGAGACATTGCATGTTAAATCAACGCTCGAGGAAAGAAAATAATTCTATCCAGTACAGATTAAAACCTACAACCATCGCGTTTTCAGTTACGGTTTCTACGGCGCCACAGTAGCCTCAATTTGTTCTCTTAACGGGGTTTTTACAAGCTTTTATTTAACTAGCCGTAGTAACTGTGTTAAGATATAAGAAAGGGAAATTTCATCATCTTCTGAAATTTAGATTACGACCTTAGTTCTGATTACAATTAAATTACATTATAATCGAAATTGTTGTAAATCCAAACAAAAAATCAGATGAAAGGGCCTGATTTTTAAAATACAATACAACATAAAAATCTTGATCGCTCCCTCCTAAAATATTTTTTTTTTAGTGATATAAACAAAATATTTTTAGAATTTTTATGTTGAAACATACATATATTACAAAAATAAATTATTTATTTATACTATTTTTGTATAAAAATGTTATAAAATTCTAGTTTCACATCTATTGCATAAGAATGGTGACTCATTTTAAATATCGCACGAACAAGACTCACTAATTCGCCACTTTAGTATAGAGCAGAGTGGCGCAGTGGAAGCGTGCTGGGCCCATAACCCAGAGGTCCGTAGATCGAAACTACGCTCTGCTAAGTTCCTTTTTATGTTTTTTTTCCTATTTTTATTTTAATTTGCAATTTTCTTCTAATTTTTTTCTAATTCTTTTTAATGATATAATATATTTTTTTTATATAAAATTTATAAAATGTGATTTATTTAGTATGGTTTCAATAAAATTAGAAACATTTGGTTCAGAATATCAACGTCTCTATTATAATCGGGAATTAAAGAACGAAATTATGAGTCACTAGCGTTTTTTTTATTTATTACGCAATACATATTAAGATAAGATAGTAAATTCTGAGCAAATCCCTATAGTGATAATGATAACTTGACCTTTTTTTATCATGGTAACCTGATGTTTTTTTTAAAGTTTATTATTGTTATTGGGGAACGGAGTGTCTTAACACTAGCTTCCCTCTGTCTACCCAGCTGTGTTCGCAATATAGCGTGAAGCTAATGTATTATTTTTTATTATTATTATTATTTGTTTTTAGATACAATGATTATTAAGTAACTTTAGTAAATGGCTATAATATAATTAATTCCTTTGAGGGCTCCGTCGCTTCTAAGTAATATGTACTCGTATGTTAGATAAGTCGTATTACCGTTTCAGAGGGAATTAATACGTTACCTAATATACATTTTAATGACTTTACCATTTTCATAAGAAGTTTGACCTATTTCTTTATATTTACATGTAATGTAATGTTTATAATAAAATCAAGTTTTATGAGTTATTTTATTACAAGGCAGACTCGACTCCTTTGTTGTTTTTTATTGTGATTATAACAGAAGAAAAAAGTAATAAACTTTTGTTGAGGACACTGCGCCTGCCAATGCGCGCGGGCAGTGCATCGCGCGTCTCTAGAGCGGGGCGCGGCGACGGAGCGACGGCGGGGGGAGCAGGGACGGCCGGAGCGACCGGGCACACGTCCTCACTTACCTTTTAACTTTAGTCACTTCAAGTCCGACATAGTCGTTATCATTGTCGGGCTACTTTTACTTTAATATATATTTATTTATACAGTCCATTCTTTTATTTCTACAATCAGGAAGGGCAGTATTCCCTACCCAAGTAGGCACAGGGCACTGTCCCCTACACTTTATATAATTTGTTGTAGATTATTTGTAAAAGAATCGATAGGCATAGATTGTTTAAGAATGGTGGCTCTAAATAAAATTACAACGTGGCTAAATTATATAGAGAATACTGCATAAAATAGTAAAAAAAATACATTATTTACTTACAATATATAGATAATATATTAATCACATTTTAATTCTAATATTTATTGGATTGATTATTGATTAAAAATCGGAAAAAAATTGCAAAAATGTCAAAAATGCTAATTATAACAAAATAAACCTAATTAATTAAAAACAATTTATATCTTATGGTCTTTTTATAGCTTCACGCGTATCGTATCGATGCAATAAAAATGTTAAATATTTGATTAACACCAATATGAGACCATGGACTTTAACACGACTTAAAAATAAATAAAATAAATCAGCTTCACACTGTATCCCGCACACAGCGCGGTACGTAGAGGGAACCTAGTGTTAAGACACTCCGTTCCCCACTTTCTGCCGAATTCTGGAGGCATTGCGTGTTGATTGGGAGAACTCAACGCCGCGCTTTGCCTCGACACCAGAACGAAGAAATGGAAATATAAATTTAGGTAAATATTTCATTTCCTCAAGTTAGGATCGAACCCAAAACCAGTCGATTTTACAGTCACACGTTGTGCCCCTGCGCCACGACTGGCCTCACGATTTATTCATATACATTACCAAATTCGCACCCTACATTATTACTATGGTCGTTACCGTCTGAGCAATCATGCAATCTGTCACCTCTGCTTGCTAGTGGCTGCGCCTGTTCCAGCTCAGACTCTAAGTGGCTCGACGAGTGTCTTAACCGTAACACGCCTTTGTGCTGAGAACATGCTAATTTTCCATATAGCTCTTGGTCTTTATTGTATTTAACACTAAGAAATAGAGATAATACAATACATAACTCTTTTTTTCATTGTAGGTGAACTTAAAGAAATATTATTGAATTATGCGAATCAAACGTGATAACTAGTAATGTAGAGTATTATAAGAGAAGAGTAAAATAGAGTATTCAACATGCAACTAGAACCCTTCTGGATTAACAAAAAAGAACATTTTTTATGTAGAATGAAGAATAATATTAAAACTAATGGGATTGGTTCTACTACCATTTATTTATAGTACTTAATGAGAGGGAACCTAGTATTAAGTCACCCAATTCCCCTTTTTCTGTCTCAATTTTCGATTTTACTTAAATTATAGTTGCTTTTATAGCTCGACCAACTTAAAGCTATGCTTTGGAGGCAGACCCTTACTGTGTCTTTGGAACCAGTCATACGCCTTGGAACTGATACTATTTGTATTATATTCTAGAATTCTACTCAAAGAGAATTCTCATGCCTGTGTTTTGCAATATACTGGTTCAGCTTTCAAGATTGCTTTTGAATACGTTTCTAGGGAAACAGCAAATATATAAATAAAAAACAGCTTCATGCTGTATCCCGCACACAGCAGGGTAGGTAGAGGGAACCTAGTGTTAAGACACTCCGTTCCTCACTTTCCGCCGTATTCTGGAAGCATTGCGTGCTGAGTGGCGGAACTCAACGCCGCGCTTTGCCTCGACACCACATACATGTTATAATGTTATAATTTGTATTTTTGACTTTTTTTTTTGTTTGAATTTTAATCAATAATCAATCCAATAAAATTACAATTAAAATGTGTACAATATATTTGTTACCTATATATTGTAAAAGCAAATATTTATTGCGATTGTGATTTTTATTTGTTTTGATTGAAAATAAACGTGATGATTGGGAAGAATAGATTATATTTGTTTTCTCGCTTTGGTTAGAAGTACTGACTTTCCCGCAATGACCTCCGACACTATTAGATTCATAATTTTTTTTTATGCTACGTCTCTAATTCGGGCAAAAAATGGAGAACGAAGTGTCTTAACTCTAAGTCACCCCTAATCTAGCTCAGCCACTGTTGTGGTTTTTTGTTACTCCGTAATTTGTAAGGAGAGTTTGATATGGTCTTTCGTTTTTTAAAAAGGACCATATATGTATGTATAATATAAATATATATATTTTAATGAATATCTGGTGTATTTTATTCCACCATTATCAACTCTATAGTGAGGTAAATCCCAATCGGGCCACAATAATCTGTAATATTCGTTAACTTTATATTAACTGAAAATACCTTTTAACGTCGGTAATACGGTTTTAACCTATATTCCATTCTATTCTTATGAAGCATTAGAACGAACGACCTCAATATTTTCATTATCAATATAAGGAAAAGGATTAAAATCGTATAAAGCTATATTGTATGATGTTCTATGAGATATAATTTCTATTCAGCTGTATTTATTTTGTTACTTTTTAATAGAAAATTAATTATTTTTTTTATTGTTTATCTAACATATCATGGTGCCTAACATAGCTTGCCATGGAGCGGAAAATAAGGAATATTCTTTGCCTTGAGTAGGGATCGATTAAGTTTGAACAATATACTAATATAAAAACTTAATCCAGAATTCTATAATATTTTTTAACAAAACTCAACTTTTTAAGCTAAATCTCTAAAATTCTGCGCGTCTGACACAATATTTTAACAATATATGTAACATAAGCGATATATAATTTAAGTTTCAACTTACACTGGTGGTGGTACCACCCTGGCTAACGGGTAATCCCCGGTAAAGGGTGAAATTAGAAAATTTCGAGCGTGCCGTTGCCTAGCAACGGGGCCCCGCTCTAATGAGTAAATACGAGATCGTGTCAATAAATGTATAATTGTAAATGAATGCTGCGAAATTAAAGGCCGTTAAATGTTAATTGTTGTTTAACCACGTGGTCATGTAGTTGTTGTTGTGTTTGACTTGCGTTGCTTTTATATGTATTTAATAGTCATTTTGTAGTGGAGGTAGAAACACTCAGTTTCCGATAGGCACTCTGTGATCACTGTTAAATTTTATTAAATCTCTTTATTTTTTACTATTAGAATCATTAACATCATTCAATTCATATGTGTAGGCGGAAGTATGTACTTCCAAATGACAGAAAGTAATCTTTTGAAGTCACTGATTTCTCCGAGAAACGCCTCTTATAAAATTATATTTTTATATTATAAAGTTACTGAAGCAATTACATAGTACAGAAATTCTAGAGTAAAATGTTAAAATTACGCGAAAAACATGATACCCACGTAAATAAAAAAAGAAGTATATATATATATAGTATATAATATAATAATTATATTTGCCTCGTGTATGAAAATGTACGAAGGCTTCATACAATGATAATTATATCGATTGACAGACGAATACCACATCAGTGTATCGGAACCGCGGACTACTACAGTACAGTATGCAAAATATAATTCATAATTATACGCGTTGGCCGACACCGCCACTATGCGCCACCGTGGTAAATTAAGTATTATTATTAGGTACACTATTATACTAGCCTGTCCTATCCCATTGTTGGGACTCTTGCCTATTTTGTGCAATTTTTTTTCAGTTTCACGCTGTATCCCGCATATAGCAGGGTGCCTAGTTTTAAGACAATCCTGGAGGTATTGTGTCTAGAGCTCAACGCCGCACTTTGCCATTTTAAAAAAATTAAACTTTTCATTTCCTCAAATAGGAATCGAACCCACACATCACGACTGTCCTCGATATGATACTTAATTACCGACAAGACATAATTCATCTATATTTCGTTATATAACTATAACGATATAGATGAACATAATAAAAAAATACTTACTAAAATATTAACAACTTATTTCAAAGCCTATTTTGCGTATTATAGCACGCACATAAAAATCTTAATAAATAGATATCTATTGTCTAACACAGGCCGTCATGGTGTGAATGTAACATGACGGTTGCGAGTTACCGCGCGGGAACGAATTGTTATTTCTTAATATTTCAATTTCGCCGTTGTTGCACCAAAGTAAAAGCCCGGCGTTGAGTTCCGCCACTCAACCCACAATACCTCGAAAAATTCCGCGAAAAGTGAAGTTCTATCTTAAGCATCATAGCCACATATAAATCTTATTAAAATAATATCTTATAACAAATACTAAAGTTCATGCAACACATCGAGGACGCACCTTACATTATAAAACAACTCCATTGAATAACAGCCACGTGGGCGATACTACTGTTTAAGTATTTTACACTCGTTCATAAATTCGACCTCGCAACAAAGACAAGTAAATCTTATATTGTAGAGTGCAATAATATGGAATGTAACTGGATTCTAGTTTCTATCTTTATAGTACCATTGTGTTTTTCTATGAGATAAATTTACTGCCTTATGGATATTGTGTCTTGAAATTAAAAATGTTGGGTCTTAGAGTATGTAGTTCGAAGTCTGCCGCTTTATATAATTGATTAAGGAAAGATAAATATATTGGTAAATTAAATATCATTAATTTTTTTTGTATTAAAATATATTTTTAACTTATTGTTTTCATTTCCTCGATCTGGTAACGAGACAGAGCGCAACATTGAGTTAAGAACGGAAGTGTCTTAATGTGAACGGAGTGTCTTTACATTAGGTTCCCAGATTTCCACTGCCAGATACAGCGTGAAGTTAAAAAAAAGCTATGCAAATTTTTAGTTACACCTGGAAAAAACAACATATTACTTAACTTAATATGACAAAAAAGATATACCCATCGAATCCTGCCCTCATCGTAATATAATTTCCGTACCACATATAAAAAACAGGCTTGCGGTGTCATATAGCGAAATATTCCCAGTGTCACTGTGGGTACCCATCTGCCGCAGTCCCCAGCCCAGTCCATTAATTTAATTAATGCTGTATTTTACATCACTATATGAACCTTACATCACTATATGAACCAACGACAGTAAAGCTATGTAAGTGATGGGTGATCGAATTGAAGTAATGTAATCTCTATTACGTTTTCCATAGAGTTTCTGTAAATGCATTTGTTGTTTGGTAAATAGGTTTTTGTCTGGTTGTCCATATAATTTATGTGTATGGATTTTAGTGTTGGGGCAATTAGTGTTGGAAACAACATCTGCGGAGGGTAGATTTGTGTCAAAAATGTATATAAACTGGACGCGAAAAATGTATATAAACTTGACGCCCCAGAAGGGCAGAGCTGGGGCGCAAGCGTGTGCCTGTAAATGCGATAGGTTGTAGATTCGATGTCTATTAGAGAAAATAAAATATTTTATATTTTAATTTATTCGCCGTGGTATCGAAGCAAAGCACGGCGTTGAGTTCCGCCACCCTCGCAATGGCTCCAGAATTCAGCGGAAAATGGGGAGCGAGTTGCTTAACACTAGGTTAACAGGTTCCCCTTGCCTATCTTGCAACTTTACGCAGTATCTTTAGCATAACGGTATACTGCGTAAAGTTATATTATCATGTAATTAAATCATATATAAAATAAATTAAAATTTTTTGGCAAACATTAAGTTAAAAAATATATATTGACACATAAATGTATAATAGAAACACTGTACTGTTGTGGCTGTGTTTTCTGCAACAGATTTAAATAACTTAGTAGTAAATTAAATCGAATATTCGACGTATTAATATTATAATTCAAGTGAAAATATTTGTCCAATATACATGCACTATTGAGAAAATACTTACAAGAACGTACACGATTTAATAATTCTGCATATACCGTCATTTTAATGTTTAGTTTTCAAAGTTTTAAGATTTTCTTACGAAATCTATTCGGGCAAGCTTCTACACTTTCTATACTTAGCGAATATCTATTATTGTATCAAAGTCTAAGACCGGCCTTGACCGGAAATTTTGCTTCACATTTAGTTACGTAGGTATCAGTGACCTTTTGAGAACGTGGGTCTTGTTACTCAACTACAAAAGCCTAAAGTGAAAAGTTGTATGTTTGTCTCTATCAGTTATGTACGGTACGGTATGATTCTTTAATTATGGCGTTCCGAGCGTGCCAGTAGAGCACATATCACTTCACCAAATCAGTTATGAATCTTTATTGTATGTAACAATATAAAAAATATAATTATCACACAATGTTTATTATGTTAATTTCGATGAAAAAGTAAGGAGATCAAGTATTTTTTTATCCCTAACATATTTTCTTAAATATTTCCTATCAATTTAACTTTTGGAATTCGTTCGGAACTCTTTCGATGTTTTAAATTTGAACCAGCTTCTTCAAACTTCAAACTTCAAAAAAAAAATGACATCCTTTTCATAAAGCGTATAAAATACAATACCGATGTAATATTACAACTGATTACAAATTAAGATCTAATCACTCAAGATAAGATTAGTCTAAGAGGTTACAATTAATCTTAATTATGAAATTTCTACAATTAAAGTACCCGTTTAACTGAATTAATAATTTAAATTATGTTAATTTCGATGCAAAAAATATAGAGACCAAGTTAACTCGTTTATCTAGATAAATCTTTTTTTCTTAAATATTTCTTTTCAATTTTACTTTCAGCATTCGTATTAACTTTGCTATATTAGATTTGAACCAGCTGACTACGACAAATTCTTCTCATATAATGTATATACAAAACCAGTGTAATATCACAACTGATTACAAATTAACATCTAATCACTCAAGATAAGATTAATCTAAGACGGTACAATTAATCTCAATTATAAAATCTCTACAATTAAAGTCCGTTTAACTAAATTAATAACTTAAATTATGTTATAAACATGAGAAATGCCATCGGTATTCCAATCAAGTGGAATACTTGGAGCACGCGATTCCTTTGAGGCGATGCAGCACATATTGAAATTTCATAACGGGAACTTGACTCACACGTGTCCTTAGTAATTAGGGGTGATTGAAAATTTTATTTGAAAAAGTTTTCATTATTATTTTTTTCTGATTTACGCTGTATCCCGCAGAAAGCAGGATAGGCAAAGGGAGTTTAGTGTTAAGACTCTCCGCTCCGCACTTTCCGCTGAATTTTGGAGGCTTCGCTTGTTAATTGGCGGATTCAACGCCATACGTTGCTGCGACATCAGAGCGAATAAATGAAAATATAAAATATTTCATTTTCTTGAGTGGGAATGGAACTCACATCCTGTCCCGTTTACAGACAAGCGCGCTACGACTGGCCTCATTATTTAATATTGTATGTAGTACAGACAGTTGCTGTGACGTGACGCAGTTGGACAGCGTGTAACTGTAGACATGACGATATACATATTGTTGGTGCAATTTTTTTTATCAGCTTCACGCTGTATCCCACACCCTGCAGGGTAGGCAGAGGGAACCTAGTGTTAACACATTCCGTTCCCCACTTTCTGCCGAATTCTGAAGGTATTGCGTGTTGAGTAGCAGAACTCAACACCTCGCTGTGCCTCGACATCAGAGCGAAGAAATGGAAATATAAATTTAAGTAAATATTTCATCTCCTCGAATGAGGATCGCATCCACAACCAGTCAGTTTTACAGTCACGCTTTGTGCCCCTGCGCCACGACTGGTACAATTTTCACGGAGAGAAATCAATTATTCTCTCTCCTGGCTCTGGTTACAAGACAAAGTACAGCGTTGAGGTCCGCCACTCAACTTGCAAAGTTTCTAAAATTGGGCGAACACTGTAGAACGTAGTTCATGAACCCTCAGGTGGTTCTTCCGACCCTGCCTATATGCGGTATATTGCGATTTTTTTTATGTTATATATTAATTTTATGCGGCCATATTATGGTGCAGTGGACAAAAGCTGGCTGTAAACGTAATGGTAGTAGGCTTCATTCTCATTCTGGGAAATAATTATGTTTATACTGTTGTCATTTCTTTGCCCTGTTTTTCGGGATACCAAATGTCTTGAAAGAAGCTTCTCCCTGACTACTCCCCTATACATTGTACAGGCAATAGGGTGAAACCAACCAATGTATTATTTTGATATTATCTAAACGTTCAATAGGTTTCTTATACTCTATTTACTTCTAAATATTGTTATAGAATATTTAGTAAAGTCAGAAGCGTACCAATATGGATGATATATTTCTTGTTTTTTTTAAAGAGATTTAAACCAAAAATATATTTTTAATGTGTGCCTCTAATAATTTACATTTTGATATGTAACGTTCACATTATTAAGATGTTAGATATTTAATTTATTTTTATTTGCATATTTTCTAATTTGCTGAATAAAATATCACGTAGGAAATGTTTAGTCCCTTGAATGTTTCTTGCTTGTTGATTTAAGTAACGTCGCCAAAAGCAACACTTAATTCAGTTTAAGTCCGTTTAGTTTAGATTTTGTGCTTTCCTAGAGACAAGAGTCAATATGAACTAGTCACTTTACTTTATAGATAGATCTACTAGTGTAGATCTTCTAGGATAGATAGAATCAATAATTCAATCCCTACTTCAAAAAGAGTCACTAAAACATATACTGAATCACTGACAAAATTTCAAATCAATAATATAGCTATATTGAGGCCAGTCGTGGCGCAGCAGCACGAGGTGTGACTGTAAAACCGACTGGTTGTGGGTTCGATCCCCACTCGAGGAGATGAAATATTAA
>JAATLQ010028194.1:0-25944 GCA_013421005.1 Heliconius erato x Heliconius himera | reverse complement strand
CCCTGTTGTGTGCGGGATACAGCGTGAAGCTGATTTGATTTAATTTAATTTTTAATAATATAGCTCGTATTAACATAAGCATAAATACAATATATTAGTAGATCACCTTCAAGAACTGCATTGTCGTTTATCAATATCTATGTATATATATAGATATCTAAATCATGGCATTGTAACCACGCTATAGATAATTAAGGAGCAATTTGTCATTGAACTGAGGCGAGCTTACATTAGGTAATCCTGTGGGTTGTTGACCTTTAATATACGTCATTAGTTATCGTCGGTGAGCTTAAGAAGGTTTGTGTTTGTGTAAAGGATTGAGAAAATGTATTCTATGAAAAATATATATTTTTGTAGCTTCTCTGATTTATAATAATATACTTAAAAACACAATTAATCAAAAAAAAATACATGACCAAAAATGGGCACTGACTGGCATGTTCGTGGTGTGAGTTAAATAAAATATTTTAAAAAAACACATGTAATAGGGCAGACAGAGAGTAGGGTAGTGTCAAGACACTATATTCTCCTCATTTATTAAAACTAATATTTATTAATAAGTTGTTTCCCTGCACTTGTTAAACAGAAAATGGCGAACGGAATTCTATAACCCTCTGATTATATGTCTCGTACGTATATACATACAGAAACAGATGAGATAAAGAAATTAAAATATAATAATATTTCATGATTTCTTTCTCCAAATCTTTTTTTGTGGTATAAGTTTTTAATTATAACATTTTAGATCTCTATAAATTACTTTAGTTGAACGTAATATTATTTATATTAAACTTATCGACAGCAGTAAATCGACAATAAACTCACACAAAGTTTCTTACAAACAGGTTTTTTTTATTGACGATGTATCCCACATATAGCAGAATTGGTAGTGAGAACCCAGGAACCTAATGTTAAGCTAAGTTCCACATTAAGACGCTTCCATTCTCGACTAAAATTATAAACAATACTACAAGCTTATATAAAACCGTGCTTTAAAATGTTTATGGTCCCCTCAACCCTTATGAAGTGGTATGTTTTATACCACTGATAAGAAAACCCATAATATCCCAACATAAAAAATGAGAAGTACAATCAAATTTACTCCACAACTGCAATGAATGCAACATTGTTTATTTACTATCGTTATATAAGGTCTGTAATGCGTTATAGCTACGCCGTAGCGGCGGGTGCTATAGTAACGCAGTCGGCAGTCGTCACCGCGAGCTCGCGCCGCGTAGACGTGCGCTACGCCCGTTACCGTTACCGTTACCGCTACCGTTGGTTAACGTAATATTTTCGTCGACCAGATTAACCCTTTCGTTACCGAATTCCTTTGAAATTTTAATTAATGTACGTCTAAGATGATGTGAGCGTTGGTGTTTTGGTGATGTGAAGTGTAGTTTCATGTATGAGTTGAAAGTTTTTTTTTTTCGAATAAATTTTGTAAATAAATAGTTTTGATGTAAGTGTTAAATATTTATATTTATATATTTTTTTTTATAGTGAAAATTGAACTTTAATATGATAATTGTTTGTTCTGATCATGATTTGTGTTGGTATATTTTGTCACTTTCACTCTCAGATGAAATAGCGTATACATAAATTGCCCAAATAATAAATAGAAAGAAATAGAGATTTACATTATTATATTGAATAATGTAATTTTAATAGAAAATGTTGATTCACTCAAAAAAATTTCGTAACTTTTTTTAACAAATTAGCTTAATTATAAACTTATAAGTTTTAAACTACACTATGGTATATACACAGTGTTAATAATATATTTTTAACAGATTCATGTATATTATTACAAGTTTTTTTTAGAATTTCCCTATATCTTACATTCCTTATATTGTGCAATTGTACTTGGGTCATCGACCTACAAGGTTTTCAGCATCCGAAAGGTTTTACATATGAGGTAGAGCACTTTCACAATCGCCGTTTCATCTTATTCACAAACAAAATGTTAAAGTGCTAATGTAAAATGATTTTTCAATAGATATTTTATAATCTTGAAATATATTTAATAAAATAAATTCTTAAGTATTAATAGTTTATTAAATAACTGTAGTTAAGTATTATTTAGTTAAATAATTTGTAGGAAATGGCTAAAAAAGTTTTTTTTAGTAAGATTAAAAAATTTAAACTTATTTTACAATATATTCATGTGATAACATATACAGTAGATTTTTACCCATTTTATGTATTTTGCAAAACAAAGTGTCTTAATATGGGACTTCTATGGGACTTAGTTAGCTGTTTATTTGTTCCTTTTTTTTAACATATTTTATTTACATGAAAAATACAATAAAATGTAAAAAATTAAATAATAAAAACAATTATATTGTACTGTCGTACTTTGTGCTTTAATCCTTCCTCTATAAACGCCGTAAGGTACAAGCTTAAATGTTTATTTCAAAAGGCGTGTTAATAATCCATTTCTTTGTATAGGATGTTTAACATAATATACGCTGTGTTTAGTCTTAGGACTTTGCATAATTCTCGGCGGGAAATAGGTTTGAACTTAGCGATTGTTACTTATGAGATTTGGAACTTTATATTTTATTATGTTAGTACAATTTTATGCGTAGCTTAACGCTGTATCCTGTATATAGCTGTGTAGGAATAGGGAGGCTAGTGTTAAGACACTCCGTTCCTCACCAAATTTTCGAGATTGCGTGTTATGAATAATGCTTGATGCCGTAGTTTGTCTTGTTATCAGAGCTAGTAAATAAATAGTCTGTTCCTCCGAGTGGGAATCGATCTCATAGCTCTCGATTACAATGAGATACTATGCCACTATACCATAACGACCTCAAATACTATCAAATAATAGAATTAATTTTATACAATTGTTTTACTTTGTTTGACATGAAATGATTGAATCAATCATTTTTTAATTCGATATTGACTTGAAAAATATAGTGATATATAATCGATGCCATAATTTTGTATATTTATCAATAGTATTATTTAAAAAAAATACTTATTTATAAAACGTATAAAAATTTCAATGTTCTCTGAGAACGTATGGCTCAGTGGTCAGAGCGCCTCGTCGGTTTCCATGAGGCGCGGGTTCAAGTCTCGCTATATTCAAATTTTTACATGTTTTATAAATAAGTATTTAAGTTAGGAGAGAAATCCTAAGTGTGGATTAACTTTCATTAAAATAATAAAGTAATAATAAATTAAAAAAACACTGACTGACGTAAATATCAAATTTACCTTATTTCCTCTCGATTTTCGATGAATATAATTTTTTTTACTATTATAGCTAACTTTTGTTGGAAATTCGCGACACATCTGTTATTTATCTCGAAATAGGCTTAACTTAATCTCGGATCCTGCAAAGCGGTTTAAACTAACCGTCTTCCTGACGTTACTATTAAGCTGTATCGCTTCAGGTTATTGTCTTCTAGATAATATAGAGAACATAAAATAACCTTTAGATAAGATAATAGTAATTTTTGAGTAGAATCCTGTGTAAATTTCGAAGTAGTTGTGAATTTATATGTAAGGATAAATACGTTTTTTATCTAAGTCCCTCATATATCTGAGACTAAAAATAAAAAATCAGCTTCACGCTGTATCCCACACTCAGTAAGGATAAGCAGAGGGAACCTAGTGTTGAGACATTCCGTTCCCCATTTTCCACGAAACTCTGGAGGTATTGCCTGTTTAGTGGCGGAAATCAACACCTCCCTTTGCCTCGCCACCAGAGCGAAGAAATGAAAATATAAATTTAAATAATTATTTTATTTCCTGTGAGGATCGAACCCACAACCAGTCGCACACTTGTGCACCTGCGCCACGAATGGCCTGAGACTACTTGACAATAAATTATACGTTTTATTATTTTTAATACCAATTTGTGGACTCTATACTTAAAATGCAGTTTCTTGAGGTACACACCTGCTTTTAATACTCAACCCAGTAACATCACAGATTAAATAAAAATTCACGCTGTATCCCGTACGCAGCAACACTCCGTTCCCCACTTTCCGCCGAGTTCTGGACGCATTGCATGTTGAGTAGCGGAACTCAATGCCGCGGTTAGCCTCGAAATCAGAGTGAAGAAATGAAAGTTTAACTGAAAGAGATACAACACATAAACGACAAACACACCAAAACATTACGAATATTACATTATATCTTATAAAACAAAGCTTCGAGATAATAATTGTCCCACCAAGTTAATATTTCCGAACAATCCAATCATGTTAAGCTGCTTATGATGGAATGAAACAAAAGAGCTCGGTGTTGGTTTGGAGTCGTAGCTGCCAAAGTATTCTTAATAAATGATTTAAAAAGTCTTTTACTGTAACCCAATTTGGATATAAAATGTTCTTTCTTTAGGTTAGATTAAGAAAGTGAGTTTTTGTGTGTACGTGTAGTAAACGATGTAGTTTATTTGTAGTCGATCAGTTATTACAAAATTATATAAAAGTCGTGGCGCAGCGGCACGAAGTGTGACTGTAAAACCGACTGGTTGTGGGGTCGATCCCCATTGGAGGAGATGAAATATTTACTTAAAATTTATATTTCCATTTCTTCGCTCTGGTGTCGAGGTTGAGTTCTGCCACTCAACACGCAATGCCTCCAGAATTCGGCAGAAAGTGGGGAACGGAGTGTCTTAACACTAGGTTCCCTCTGCCTCCCTGCTGTGTGCGGGATACAACGTGAAGCTGATTGTTTCTAACTTTGAGAGACTCCGTTCTCCAAAGTTTGGCTTAAGTAAAATATAACATAACACGGCTAAATTCAACAATATATGAACAAATCTGAACAAAATGTTGTTATTAATGACGATCAATAAATGTTTACTATTAAAAAACTGTTACGTCTAGAAATCGTCAGTTGAGTGAAGTAAATGGTATATCGGTCTAGGTCAAAGCGCGGCATTGGATTGTATCACTTATTGGGTGGGTATACCAATTACATAGATCATTCATAAAAAAATATATAAAATATAAGAAATATTTCATTTGCAATATTACAAATCTTTCAATTTTCTTTTTAGCTTAGTCAAAGGGAACCTACTGTTCACCCACTCGGTAACCACTTACCGCTCAACTTTCCAAGCACCGCAACCGCTCTACTTCGCCGCTATCACCGCGCTTTATCCTCTTACCAGAGCCAGAAAACGAAAATGCTCCATTGCTCCGAATGAAAATCGAATCCACAACCATCGCCTTTACTAAAAAGATCAAATATACCAACCAAATACCCATAAAAACCCGACATCATACACAAAACACACACACAACACATACGGCATCTACAATATCAACTCGAATCGCGAACTTCTCACCATGCTAACTACTGATCGATAATGCCTTGCAGTACGTAATTCCCGTAACAACGTAGACGATGGCTCCGTCAAAGAGCTTTGTGTGCTTGTTGTGATGTAAACACATTGTTAATAACATTCTAAAGGATATATTACATGAAAGATTGAATTATTAATTTGTTATTTTTTTCAAAGCTTCACGCTGTATCCCGCGTATAGCAGGGTAGGACTTTTCGTAGAATTTTTTGAAGCATTGTGGCGTTAGTGGCGGAACTCCACGTCGCGCTTTGTCTTCTAAGTTGTGATCAAAGTAAAGAAAGGAAAATATTAATAAATAATAATTAATTCCCCCAAGTGGGAATGGAACCAACTGTCGCGTTTTCAGTAAGACGCATGTGCTCCTACGTCACGACGATTTTATTTTATGAAATTATGACTTGTTTATGGAAAATGAGCAGATTTTGTTGGTTTGTTTTATTTTTTTTATAATTTATTATGAAATATAGTATTCATTACTTTAGTTGAATATCAATATCGTATGTATTTCTCGTTTTTTAGATTTAGATAGCTTGGTTTAATGTACGCTTGTGTAAGTTATGTAAATCTTACTTGGAAAACGTACGAGAAGGTGGTATCAAAACATGTCTTTAAGCGTTTTTATTTGTTCTTCTTGTAATAAGAGCTTTATATTCTACTAAATTTTTACGTATAGCTCCCAATTTTGTATATAAACATTTTAATATTAAACAAATTATATTAAAATAATTTCTGCGAAGAAAAGAAAGTAGAAACTTGGGGTTGACAAAGCGTTACAGGGCCTGTTTAATGAATTCAATCTGGCTAAAAGTTTTCCGTTTTTATTTTAATGAAAGCCGTTACTTTGTTTATTGTTTGAGTCGACCCTTTTTTTAAATGTCAATATTAAATTTAATTACGTTGCTTTCAAATATTTATATTAAGAGATATCTTATTTCTTTTCGCCTTTAAGCAGAGTAGGTAGAGATAACCTAATAGATATTTTCGATATTCATTTTAGATACACTACTATAAGTGGTGTAACCCAACGCTGCACTTTATACGAAAAATGAAAACAAATTGAATATGATAATTTCCCTAAATTGAGATCGAATCCTGTCTCTTTATCGTTTGTTCCGTGCACTCTGCGCACTCGGGCTGAACGTGACAACGAGTCATACTTTTTTGTGCGTGCAACCGTCGTTCATCAATTTACAAGACGTTATCACGTCAAAAATAAATTATAATATTAAAAAAATACATAACGTTTATGATTAAAAGTTTAAAACCATTTTACATACTCATATAAGTTAAGTTTCCTCTTAATTGTACATATTTTCCATTAACAGTTAAGTATTACGCACAGAATATTTAAAAATATTTGAATGTTGAGGCCAGTCGTGGCGCAGCGGCACGAGGTGTGCCTGTAAAACCGACTGGTTGTGGGTTCGATCCCCACTCGAGGAGATGAAATATTTACTTAAATTTATATTTCCATTTCTTCGCTCCGGTGTCGAGGTTAAGCGCGGCGTTGTGTTCTGCCACTCAACAAGCAATGCCTCCAGAATTCGGCAGAAAGTGGGGAACGGAGTGTCTTAACACTAGGTTCCCTCTGCCTACCCTGCTGTTTGCGGGATACAACGTGAAGCTGATTTATTTATTTATTTTATTTAAATATTCAACAAAGTTTATTTACTATGGATGTTATGTCCTTGTTATACTAAAATCACACGCCCACCAAGTTAGAGAACACAGCCAGTATTAAGTTGGTAACGTATGAAACAGTAAGAATATCTAATGTTACATTTTCAAAGTAGACGCGACAAGCCCAGAAAGTTTCTGTGTAACGTGCTAACATTAATTGCAGTGCAACAAAGTTGTTCAAGTTAAGTTGTATTTGGAGTCTATATTTATAAGGTGCACGATTCTTAAGTACTTTTGAATTTGTTTTACACGCTCGTTCACGCTTTTTCCCGCATGTTGGGGTAAGATGAGGGAATCTAGTGTTAAGACACACCGCTGCGTGTTGAGTCATTTTTGAGACTTTGAAGTCTTTAACACTAGGTTCCTAAATTCTTTCTGCCTTGCTTTGTGCGAAATACAGAGTGAAGTCAAAAATCATAATAAAAATAAAAGAGAACTTAGTGATGAGTAGAGTACTTACTATACGAAGTGGTAGGGTAAATTGTGCTACGGCAAAGCTCCAAATATTTTTATAATTACTTAAGATTAAAGGTCGGTCGTGGCACAGAGGCACAAAGTGTGACTGTAAAATCGACTGGTTGTGGATTCGATCCTCGCTTGAGGAAGTGAAATATTTATTTACATTTATATTTTCATTTCTTCGCTTTGGTGTCATGGCAAAGGGCGGCGTTGAGTCCCGCCACTTAGCACGCAATGCCTCCAGAATTCAGCAGAAAGTGGGGAACGGAGTGTCTTAACACTAGGTTCCCTCTGCATACCCTGCTGTGTGCGGAATACAGTGTGAAGCTGATTTAATAAAATTTTAATTTTTACTTAAGATTAAGTGTAAGTGTTAAGTTAAGTTAATTCAGTGTATATCGCATAAACTGTGATTGTTTTTTTTTTAACTAAATTTGAAATTTATTTTTTTCGACATTAAGCACATCTAACTAATTATGTCTAACGCGTGTATAACGTAACTTTATAGTTACTCAGTTTATTTTTATGTGTATCTTTTAAATTAATCTGAAATTAAGCAGCAATATTAAAAGTTGTAATTTTTTCCTGTACTTCTTAGATTAGTCACAAATCGCACCCTAAACTAAAAAAGTAAATAAAAATAAAGCTTTTCTATATTGTAAGCTCCTAGTCAAAAATTGACTTCGTAGACAGTCTGTCAACAATGGGGAAAGGGAACACTTTTATTACTCTAAGTTAAATATTAAAAAAGGATAATCTTTTATAATACTGTTTTAAATGGTCAATTTTTAATAAATCTTCATAATATAGCTTTTGAGGCCAGTAGTGGCACAGGGGCACAAGTGTGTGACTATAAGTGCAATTGGTTGTGAGTTCGATCCCCACATATTTATTTATATTTCTATTTTTTCGCTCTGGTGTCGAGGCAAAACACGGCGTTGAACACGCAACAGAATTCAACGGAAAAAGGGGAATAGAAGATCTTATCACCACTAGGTTCCCTCTACGTACCCTGCAGTGTGCAGGATACAGCGTGGAGCTAATTTTTATTTTTAAAGCTTCATGCTGTACCTTTATTGTGAATTATAATATTTTTCTATAGAAATAAATATAACGTATATAGCACCAGATTTGATCCTTCTCTCTTTTATCTTTACGTTCTTACTAATATTTTAAAGCTGTAGAGTGTATTTTGGTTGGTCGAACGCGCTAACCTCAGGAACTATTTAGACGAATTGAAAAAACATTTTAGTGTTGCAATAATCTAGTAATAAATATACCTGCGTTGTGGGTTCAATTCCCACTCGAGGAGATGAAATATTTATTTACATTTATATTTTCATTTCTTCGCTCTGGTGTCGAGGCAAAGCGCGGCGTTGAGTTCCGCCACTCAAAACGCAATGCCTCCAGAACTTGACGGAAAGTGGGGAACGGAGTGCACTAGGTTCCCTCTGCCTACCCTGCTGTGTGCGGGATACAGCATGAAACTAATTTATTTGATTTATTTTTTAACACAGACTATTGGTAGGCATCACGTATGAAGTAACTGGAAAAAGCGACTTATTTAGCTGCGTATGGAATATATCAATGAATACGTTTTAATACTTTTAATATGAAACAATGGTGTTTAGTATGCAGCCTGCACTTTTATTGTATGGGGATTACTATTTAAATCGTTATTTATTTTGCCTTTTGTTAATCTATTTATGGTTAGGTTGATTTGTGATAGGTGCGAGTTCAAATTTAACAAGGGGAATTTTTTTGTATATTTTTTTTAGTTTAACGTATTCATCTCTCGTACTTGATAATTGTAAATAGATTGAACCTAATCATAATGTATGGTATTATCCACTTGCTATTACAAGGAGTAACGGAGTCCAATCCGTTTAATCAGTGCAAGAAAACAAAATAACTTAAAGTCAAAGTCAAATAATTTTATTTAAAATAAGAATGTTTAAATATAATGAGGTTATTATATTCACCTGAGTGGAATCGAACCCACAACCATAGAGTGACGAAGCACTAGCTAAGCTAAGCTGTTCCACTATTGTAAATGATTTTAATCAGTCCTTAGTGAATAAAAAAATATGTATGATTCTAGCATTAAAAAGTAAAATAATTTTTTACCTTAAACATAATATGACTTAAATACTAATATACTTATATTAGTAACAAACAGTCTGTCAAGCCATTACTCAATACATTTTTACCGCTCACTCCATTCAGTGTAGGTGTTGTGAATGAAAGGCGAATGGTGACGCACGTATTTGCATATTGCGTGGATGTGGTCCTTGACCCAGCCAAAGCCAAGATATGGGCGAAGTTTGGATTGACAGCTTCAATGTTTTATGGATTTTTTTTATTTATATTGACCTAATGGCACCGTGGTAAAATACAAGATATTTATAGATTTAGATATAGCTATAGATTTAGATATAGCACAGAGATGTCATTTTAATATTGTTGAGTTGAAATGTAAAATAGTGGATAAATTCTAAATATTTTTTAAGTCTAGATTTTAAAATATTGTCGCCAAAAATATATTTTATTTAACTAAGTTAATTCCTTTTGTTATATGTAAGAATGAATGTCAAAACAAAATATGATCAAACAATTTATTTGGCATAAATATATTTTATATATGTAAAAAAAACGAAATAATAAAAACTGTAATTGTTAATAAACACACAATGTTACCCAAATCTCTTGGGTAAAAAGCGAAGGAATGTAGTGTCATATCACTAACTTTTTTCTTCCTACCCTACCAAAAAAAAAACATACTTAAACCTTAATATATATTTTATTATTTTTATATTTTCCATATAATTTAAAGTTCACTATCAATATATCCTCTATTCTACTATTTGGACAGCGCAATCTCGTGTTACATAGGTAGGTCAGAACAATGAGGTCACGTTACGTACTTCCTCTTTAACGTGTGACATTCACTTCAAAAGGTTGGAATTTAGACGTGGGTTGTAACTAAATGCTTCTAGCTCTTATATACTTGATAAAATAATTTTGTTCTTGAAGGAATTTTGTAGTATGGCCGTTGTGGGTCAGTGGCACGATTTAAGAGATTGTAATGGGTTCGGTGTGTACTGGATGAATCATTTTCAAATTGTTTTTATTTTCTCAATTTGACAAGAGAGACCAGTCCAGTAGTTGAGGCCAGTCGTGGCGCAGCGGCACGAGGTGTGACTATAAAATCGACTGGTTGTGGGTTCGATCCCCACTCGAGGAAATGAAATATTTACTTAAATTTATATTTCCATTTCTTTGCTCTGGTGTCGAGGTTAAGCGCGGCGTTGAGTTCTGCCACTCAACATGCAATTCCTCTAGAAGCTTTAGCTGTTAGTGTAATGCCACATATTATTTGTAACTTATATCACCTATTTTTAGTATAAAGAATTATACTAAAAATAGGTGGTGGTTAATATTTTCTTTCACTTCTTCTAAATTCTAAATTATTTAAAGAATTATAAGTAAATATTCTCTGTTATGTGATTTGAACCCACAACAATGGGTCAAATTAAGCAATTTAAACGAAACCCGTTTCAACTAAACTACCACAACGTCAGCGCCGATTAAATAGTTCTCTAGTGTAATTAAAAGTTATAAGCCTCGCAGCTTCAGAAGTTGAAAAATTTTAAAAAGACTCTTTGAACTTCAATGCTTCACATAAAATAGTGGAATAAATGCAATTATTATTAATGTATTTTGTTTTTTTCGAATTTTCTGAGAATTTATAGCAAATCTATTGAAAATTCTTAAGTAAATTTTATTAAAATTAAAATTAGATCTTAAATTGTTGGTTTTACGTTTAAAATTACATAGTATTATCTTTGTCACAGCTTTACCCCTTTTCCCGCATAACAGAGTATGCAGAGGGAACCAACCCCAAATTTCGCAACATTTCTTATTGAGTAGCTCAATGGCAGCTCTGGTGCTTCCAGGCCAAGGAAAGAAAACAATTAATAACATTTTTCCCTAATTGGGAATAAAACCCACAATCATCGTGTTCACAGTCATAAGCGTTACCACTGCGCCACGATGACCTCAGATTTAGCATTCGTACAATGTTCACAATTGTTTCTAAACATTAAACTCCTTTGCTAACACAAAGTTTCGAAAATCCCAAATAATGCTTGAAAGATTCTACAATTTTAGTTAAGTTTCCCAATTTTCATTCGACTTTGATAGTAGTTTCTTTAAAATTGCGTACAAATAAGCTTAGTATTTCTTACGTTTTTTAAAGCGACCAATGACTTCAATTAATATTTATATTATAAAGTTTGTTTTATTGATAAACTCGTAATACTTCAGGTAGTATTCAAATTTAAAAGAAATTGTTTTAGATATTCTATTTATCGGGAAAGCCCAAATCAAATTCAGGATTACCATAGACCTTAACACTTAATAATGCCATTTATATTAATTCTATTATACGTGAGATTTTGCCGTTGTAATTTTTTGTCAGCGTCACGCTTTACTTCGCATTAAGGCACTCCGCTCTACCTTCCACCAAACTCTTTGCTTTAACGTCTCTAGAGAGAAGAAATGAAAATATTTAATATTCTTTTTCCTCGAATAAGAATCGAATCCACAACCTGTCGCGTTTACAAACACACACATGCTCCTGCGTCACGATTGACTTTCATTATTATTATTTACATATAACATATAAAAAACAAAAAATTCAAAAAACAAAATTAAGCTATCAAATCCAATACAAGTCTCAAGAAACCTTACTCTTAATATGAAACCACAAACAATTACAAACGAAAAGTAAACTTTTTATTCTATTTACATGGAAGTCATGTAGTCATATAGTAGTATATATTACCCGTAGCCATTGTTGCTGAGGTCAACGACACTTGGCACGGGATCCCGTGGTTCCTGGGCCGAGGCAGAAGTGAACAGCTTTATGTACTTTTAGTTTCCACTGTTGTATAATGTATGAGTGTGTGTGGTGTTTGCATTCCCTTTTTTTAATTGTAAAATGTGATATGTTTACTAGAGATATGGTTGATCTTATTTATTTTACGGAAACAAGTAAGTTATTACTATAAAGTCTATGTTATTTTTATATGTTCACTCTGTAGTCCGTATTTAGCAGGGAAGGCAAAGGGAACCTAGTGTTAATACACTCTCAGTCAGTTACCCTCTTTCTGCCCAATAATCAAGTCGTCGGATCTGCGCTATATTTTATATAGAAAGAGAATATATTTAAAAAAATTAATTAGTTAAATGAATTGCCTTTTGTTTTCCAGTCACTCCTGCTACATATGGAATACAGCGCCAAGCTGAAAAAAATTTATGCAATTTAAATTAATAATATATTCACAAGTATATATTCAAATTATAAACAAGTCCATACAAACTTATAAACACAAATGAAATAAAAAAAGCAGCTTCACGTGTATCCCGCAAACAGCAGCGTAGGAAGGGACCTAGTGTTCCATTCCCCACTTTCCGCCAAATTTTGGAGGCATTGCGTGTAGAATAGCGAAACTCAACGCCACCCTTTGCCGCAACACTAAAGCGAAGAAATGGAAATATACATTTAAATAAATATTTCATTTCTTCGAATGGGGATCGAACTCACAACCACTCGCGTCACACTTTGCGCCCCTGCGCCACGACTGGCCACAAACAACACAGTTTCCTTTTGTATTAATAGATATATAACTGCTATGCTATGTAACAAATGTATGTATGTATGTATGTTCGTAGCCGATTTTAAATTCCCCACCAGCGACGCCATGACGCGTGCCTTCACAAATTACTATGAACAGCACGCTTATTCGTGAAGTTATAAAAAATGCATCCTATTCACATTGTATTGCATCTATTGTTATATTGCTTGTAAATTGCCTTTGTGTACAGTGTGTGCTATAAAATGTGCTTAAAATTTGGTACCACTTGGGTGGGTGGTGGCTTTTTCTGTTTATGTAGTTTTAGATTCGAATCCGGGGTTTAATTATGTGTGTATCTTATAATGGATGTGGAAGAAATATTGACACTGTAAACGTGACTGGTTGTAGGTTCGAGTCCCATTCGAGGCAATGAAATGTTAAATATTTTCATTTCCTCACGCTACTAAGAAAATATAAACCAAACATAATAACTAAAAACATACATCCTCTACCAGCATATAAATTACAGAAAACAAGTATGTACGTATGTATAAAACGAGATAAAGAGTAATAACTTTTGATATTTCTAATTAGAAAACTAGACCGTATGAGAATATTCCGTTCTATTTCTCTCACGCTGTCATATAAAACCCATAAAATGGTTGAACCTAAGAATATAATCGTAAAATTTAATATTCCACCGGCAATAACAAAATACTGTACCATTTTCGCTCAAAACTAATTGCGAATGCAAATAAGCTGTTAGCCCCAGCTTGTGTAATGGCACTGAAACTTTCGAGTGTGGCTTGACACTGATTGGCTTGAGAACACTCGTTTTTATGCTTTAATCATGTTTAAGCTTGCTTTTAAATTGCTTCGGCTTAATCTAGTTATAAAATGTATTTTTTTTGTGTGTGAACGTTTTGATCGTAAGTGAAGGTGGGGCACAAAGTGTGACTGTAAAAGCGACCGGTTGTGGGTTCGATCCCCAGTCGCGGATATTAAATATTTATTTAAATTTATATGTCCGTTTCTTCGCTGTGGTGTCAAGGCATATCGCGGCGTTGAGTTCCGCCACTTAACCGGCAATGCCTCCAGAATTCGGCGGATAGTGGAGAACGGAGTGTCTTAACACTAGGTTTGTAAAATATTCATATATAAACACTCGCTTAACACCATCTTAACATCTAAGTAAAATTTTGTAAAATAATGCAAAGTTAAAAATAACATTTTCTTATTATAGGTATTAATTGTATGTAAACAATAATGTTATTAATATATATGATAAGGAAATTAGATATAATAATAAATTAAAAAAGGGTACGGACCAAGTGTCTGTAGTGTTAAATAATAATAATTAAAAAAAAAACTAGGTTTCGACTTACTGTGTGCGAGATACAGCGTGAAGTTGAATCTGAAGGTAATTTTTAAAGAACAAAATTTGTAAGTTAAATTAAGTTTTTTTACATTTGAATATCTTTATGTATCTCACAATATTTGTTTAGTTTAATATACTTTTCGTACATTTAGTCTTATAGCAAGCAACAGCCGATATTTTACTTATTTAGAAAACGTATAAAAATCCTAAGTGTGGAATAACACTTTAAAAATGTTTAAAAATAGCCAATATTTCGTTCTATTAAAGTGAAAAAATACTTGTAAATATTATTTAAACCCGCGGTTGAAACTAGCACAGTGCAGTTAAACTTGTCTTAATTGACTTATAATTTACTGCAATTTTAATATATACATATACCAACATACACATAACTACGTATATAACTTACAAGTCACGACAAGGTGGTAAAAGTGTTTTAATATTTGAAATGGCGAGGTAATAAATCAATATACGAGCGTAATCATCAATATGTTTTTATATTTTTTACCTTCACGCTGTATCCCGCACATAGCTGTGTAAGCAGAGGGAACCAGGGAAGTTAGTGTTAAGACATTCAGTACCCATTAAGATACTTTCGTTCCCTACTTTCCACCGAATTCTGGAGGCATTGTGTGTTGAGTGACGAAACTCGACACCACGCTTTGCCTCGACACCAGAGCGAAGAAATGTAAATATTAAATATTTAATTTCCTCGAGTGGCAATCGAACCCACAACCTGTTGCGTTTACTACCACACATTTGTGCCCCTGCGCCACGACTGGCCTTTCTTATTATAGGTATTCCTTAAAAATTACTTCATTAAGCTACCTATATCCGTTTCAATGCCGCACGCGACCTGCGTGCCAAAAGTTTTCTATTTGTAAATTGTTAATTACATTAACATATATTTGTACATTTTTTTATTCTTCATAGTGTTTTTGATCAAGTTCTATTGTTAGACAATAGGTTAAAAGAAGCTGGTATTATTATACCAGCTTTTACCTGAAGCATCTCCTACATGGTCTAGGGATATCTCCATTAGACCACGTACACAAAAGTTGTCAACAATCAAGAGTTTCTTACGCCACACGACAAATCTTAAGCCCAAAGTGGGTTACATCGAAATATTTAATGTGATGTAATATAACCAATAGCCTTCCTCGATAAATGGCCTATTTAATACTAAAATTATTTTACAATTTAAACTATTATTTCTTATAATTAGCGCTTTCAACTAAAAAACTTGTAAACTTTATTTTATAGCTCCACGCTGTAACCCGTAAATATTTAGCGCATTGCCTACTTCCCGGAGCAATGAAAAAATATTATAATTAAAATATTAAATATTTAATTTCTCCAAGTGGAAATCGAACCAACAACCGTCGTGTTTTCAGTGTCATCCTTAAGCCACCGGGCAACGATATCCCAACATAACTATATACATCAAATTAGCTTTAAACTATAATACTCATATAGATACTGTAACATATTTTAGAAACAATAGCTTTCAATACAATAAGTTCCTTAAGATGAAGACCAACAAGCAAACAACGGAAGCGCTGATAAGCGCCGATCTAGGTCACCTAAACTCGAAACTTATTTCATCAATTCATCATAAAGACCATCAATCACCGTCAAACTATCTTCTCTTCAGTCTGAAAATTTAATTGAAAATTTCAGTGTTCCGTACATCCATCCATTCGGAACTCGTTCCAGTTTGTAAACAACTCGTCTGGAGCACACGCTGTTAAATACCGTCTGTCTGTGTTTAAACATTGGTTATTCACTATTTAGTTAGTGCTTATACGAAATTTCAATATTGTTGGAGCGCCAATAGATACTGATTTATTAACTTATTTGTTCTTTTTTTCATCTCCCCGAGTGGAGATCGAACCCACAACCAGTCGATTTTGCAGTCACACTTTGTGCCCCTGCGCTACGACTGGCCTCAATGTATTAACTTATTTGTTCTTTTTTAGCTTCGTTACATAAAGCTACTATTTGGCATTTTGAATGTTTTAATAAGTTTTATTTGTACTAATATTACGTAACTTGAACTTCTTTAATTATGATTTTTTTTTATAAATTTAGATGAAAGTGGACCTTTGATTTGTCTATTGGACTTTTTTTAGATCATTTCTCCAAATCGATCTTTCCATCACACTTAAACCGCAATTACAAAAAAAAAGCACTATTCATATACTATACTCTCAGCCTATCACCGTCCACTGCTGAACTGTTGGGCCTCTCGCATCCATCCCATGCCGGCCTTAATCTTTTCATCTTTATCTATATACATCTTAAAATAATATAACACCATAAGCTCCATTCCCACTCGGGTGAATGAAATATTTAATGTTTTCCGCCATTCAACACGCAATCAAGAATTCGGTGGAAAATGGGAAGACTGAATAGAAAACGGAGTATCTTAACTCTAGGTTCCCTGGTTCCTCCTCTGGATACAACGTTAACCTAAAAAACAATGTAATAACAACAGCTAATATATAATTTCGATGGTGCTATGGTATCTTAATATTATGATTAGAAATTATTTGACCTGAGTTTTACTTCATACTTTACATTTACTAACAAAATTACGACGTACTTATCGCGATAACGTCAGTTTATATTTATTGTTCATTAAATATTTATTTTTATTGCGTGTCGTTACGAGCAGTTTAGGCCTTCTTTTGAAGGATTTAAAACTAAAAACTTAATTTAGTTTGACCTAATAACTTATATTTGTATTTTGTTAACTGCTTTTGAATATATTATATTTTATGTTTTTTTTTATTATTTCGTTCTTCCGATGTAGTGTGATTAGGAAGTAAGTTACTTCAAATATATTTTTAGAAAAGTCTATTTTTTTATTTTAATATTTTTAATATAAGTTAATTAAAGAATTAGAGACCAGTAGTGGCACAGAGTCACAAAGTGTAAATGTAAACCCGACCCCACTCGAGGAAATGAAATATTTATTTAAAATTATATTTCAATTTCTTCACTCTAGTGTCGAGGCAAGGCGTGATAATAAAAAACGCTATATCTTCAGAATTTGGCGATAGATGGGATCGGAGTGTCTTAACACTAGTTTAACCTAAATATAACTGTTGTGTACTTATTTAGAAAACGTTTAAAAATGTGAACGTAGCGGAATTTGAACCCGCGCATCTTGTAAATAATAAATAATATAATAAGTAACAAGCGTATAAAAATTTCGACGTAGCGTGATGGGAACATGTGGCTTAGTGGTCAGATCGCTTGGACTTTAAAATGTCCATAATCTACTATTTTACATGAATAAATTGATATTAATATGAACATTTTAAGAATGCAATGTGAAAATCTACATCTTATATAAATTTTCAGATAAATAGGTATTTAATAAAGATAAATAGTATCTTAGTGTAAAGTATTTTATAGAAGCTACACCACCAGGTATTATAATGTATTGCAGATACACATAGCACATCGCTAAACCCTTAACACATATGCAAAGTCACATCGACCCACTATCTCTGTTTACACAGTTTAACCCTCCAGCGACGATTCTCGCATATCACAAACGACATTTATTTGATAGCAATAGTCGTTGTGTGAAGAAATTCCAGAAGTAGAGTATTAAAATCAGCTTCACGGTGTGTCCCGTTCACACACTCCATTCCCCACTTTTCCCCGAATTTTTCAAGGCATTCTGTGTTGAGTGGCGGTACTCAACGCCGGGCTTTTGCCTTTGTGCCAGAGCGAAGAAACGAAAATATTAATATTAATAAATAATAATTAAATTCCCCCGAATGGGAATGGAACCTACTCCACGACGGGGCACTAGGATATTCCCTGTTATTTCCTACTCGAACTAGTATATAATACGTTGTATTTTATGGTAACGAAGAAAGAAATAAGTTACTCAGTCACTAATCTGTACGATTATCACTATTTACTGATTTCAAGACCTAATATTGGGAAACCAACGGCAGTTTTTCATTTCTAAATTTTTTTGTGTGACTTGAATATGTTTATATCTAAATGTTTTTCCTGTGGATTCAAACATAGTTTTCGTTAAATTCTTATCATTTAAACGTCATATATGACTTTAGAGTTTAGAGTAATATTAAAAGCTTATTATTAATTTAAGTAAGTTTTAAATTGTCTAAATAAAATATATTTTAACTAATTTCTTTCATAAAAGTTAAGCACTTTTTCAAAATATTTGAAACAAAATATTTTTTTTTTATAAAATAAACAAGAGAGTGAGAGTGATATTATCAACACCAATTTTTTTATCTAAAAATATATATATGTTATTTACTTTTAAACAGAACAAAAAAAATAATTTAACTATAATAAAAAAATAATATGAATAGTTCAGTGTATATACGAATTGTGTGCCAAGTGTGAGTGCCGAATGTTGCGTAGAGAGCAACAGCGGGGGTCTCTATGACGAACAACAACAACGGGGTGAGCGCCGGCGGGTTACCCGCCGCTGCCGATATGGACTCGCTCGAGGAAATGCTTCGAAAGGTGAGATTTTTGGTATTTTTTTAAGAAAATTAGAGTTCATGGTATAATTTGTTGTTTTTTTAATTACAGATATATTTTTTAGTATAAGAAATTAAATTAAGAATAAATTTTGATATTTATTTTCCGACTTGCCACTCCATTAAATAATTTTTTTTATCTTCAGAGTGTTTAAACCTTCTTTTCTTCGCTTCTTTTGAAATAATATACGATTTTATAACTAATATCAAATATAACCTATCTATATAAGTATATTTAAACTAATAACATCTACAATATTAATATTGCAATGTCAACATTTATTAAAAGGATTTACTGCTACCACGTTAATAAATCATGGCAGCCTACCACTAACGAAGCATAGCCTACAAAATGCATATAATAATATATCATAATAATTAATGTATTTGTAACTATGGGGTCGTAACTACGATCCGTCATATGTCACCGGTAACAGGGTTGCCAGACTGAACGCCTAAATGTTAGGACATACATACATTTTAAAATATTATATATGAATAAATTTGCTGTGTTGAATTCCGCCACATAACTCTAAAGTGTTTTAAATGAGAACGGAATGTCTTAGAAGAGGTTCCCAGGTTCCCTCTTCCCCTTCTATGTGCGAGGTAGTTATTTTCAAGATAATTTAACAAATAAATTTACAATTTTTGATGTTTTCCATGTTGTATTGTTTTATAGAAGCTTTTTAAGTAGTATTATCTAATGCGCGTGCTTTTCATATCTAAGGAATATATATATTACAATTTAACTATTTAATAGAGTGAAATTTGAGGCCAGTCATGGCGCAGGCACACTAATGCGAGAGTGTAAAGTGGTTGTGGGTTCGATCGCCATTCGAGAAATGATTTCATTTCATTTATTCGCACTGGTGTCGAGGCTACGTTCAAACGTCGTTGAGTCCTTCCATTCAATACGGAGTGTCTTAACACGACTTTCTCTTTGCCTACCCTGATGTGTGCGGGATACAGCGTGAAGCAGTCTTGAGAGTGAAACGAACCTACAATCTATAAAAAATATCTAGAATTATTTTAAAAAATAAAACATTTATGTCATATGTTTATAATATAACAAATTGATTCTGAATACATACGAGTATATGTAACTCAACATTCATAACAGGATATTCGTATTTGGGAACCACAATGCGTAGAAACTTGAAGTTTCCTCAAAGATCATCCTCTCTTGAGAATAAGGGACTTCCAAAGAAAATATTTATGGTGAAAACTATGAATATACAAAAAAATATTGTAAAAGTTGTTTGGGAAAATGTATAAGAAACATTTGCGTATAGCAAGAATTAAAGACAGTCTCTCGGTATTTAATGTAAATTTTAAATTAAGTTTTTTTTTCTTATAAGTAGATATTTTGTCTATCCACAAATATTGGATTTTAGAGTCACCCTATAAAATGCAATGGCTTAGAGTGACATTTTACATGTGATAAATTAATTATACTAACCTATTTTTCATAATGACATCGTCTAACTTGATAGTTAAAAATGTAACTAAAACGTGTTACTTTTAAATTAAGTATTTTTCTCGTCCTGGTCAATAATACTTTAGTCAGTAAATAAGGCAAGAATTATATTTTTTAAAACAAATTGATTATTAGTTAAGCTAATAAAAGTGTAATATATGAGGCCAGTCGTGGCGCAGGGGCACAGCGTGATTGTAAAATTGACTGCTTGTGGGTTCGATCCCAAGTCGAGGAGATAAAATATTTACACATACATTTATATTTTTATTTCTTCACTCTGGTGTCGAGGTAAAGTGCGGCGTTGAGTTCCGCCACTCAACACGCAATGCTACCAGAATTCAACGGAAAGTGGGAACGGTGTGTCTTAACACTGGGTTCCCTCTGCCTGCCCTGCTGTGTGCGGGATACAGCGTGAAACTGATTTAATTTAATTTTTTAAAAGTGTAATATAATTGACTAAAATAGAATTAAAATGCATACACTTTTCTAATAATATTGCGTGAGTAAAATATATAACAAAAAGTAAACGGACAATTTTGGGATCTCCGGTTAATGAAATAACTAACTGAACTGAATGTTAGTTGGTTTTTTGTCTTTTTTCAGCTTTACATCCCACACAAAGCAGGGTAGGCAGACGAAACCCGGGAACCTGGTTAGATACTCTGTTCCCACTAAGATTCTTCCGTACCTCACTTTCTGCCGAATTCTGAAGACACTGCGTGCTTAGTGCTGGAACTAAACGCCGTAAATTGGCTCCTTACTACAACTAGAGAATTAAAATATTGAGAAAATGAAATGTAACATTTCATTTGCTCCAATGGGAATCGAACCCACAACCCGTCACGTCTACTGTCGCACGCTGCGCCACGACTGGCCTAAAAAATTACGATTATACTTTACCTAATATTAATTTTCCTCCAACTAATCTTACGACTTCCACTATATATTCCTTCTGCACTACAATCTCGCATATTAAATTAAAACGTAATAAAAACTGATATATTATAAACGTCACTATCAAACGCCGGGACCCTCGAGTACCCGGGAAGTACTTCTATTCATAACACCGTAAGATATTAAACAGACAGCGGGGTACATAATAAATCGTGCTAAGCACAGCACTACTTAGACGGGGCCCTGGGTTCAGGCTTCGGGCTAATTAAGTAAGTGTAAAGTATGCACTAGGAGCCGGAGTGGCTATTATTTTTCTATGCAACCTCTTTAATGCAATTTGCGAGTTGATTATGTTTTATATTGGATTATTTTTTTGTGTGTGTGTGTGTGTTTGTGTTTGTGTGTGCGTTTGAGTTTTTGAGATTTGAGTGTATAAGTGTTATTATTATTTATTAGTTCAACTTTGTTTGTATTGATTTTTTTTCTATATATTAAGACGATGAATTCCATCGGATTTTCAAAAGTGATGAAGATGATTTTTTTTATCTGCTTCCTAAAGTTCTGGTATTCACGTAACACTTGATTAAATTATCATTTTTTATAGCTTCACGCTGTATCCCGTAGCAGGGTAGAAAGGAAACCTGGGAACCTAGTGTTAAAGCACTCAGTTTCCATTAAAACACTTTTCGCCACTTTTCTGGAGTCTTTAAATCACCAATTATTTTTTAGATTCACATTGTATCCCGCACATAGCAGGGTAGGCAGAGGGAACCTAGTGTTAAAACACTCCGCTCCCCGCTTTCCGCCGAATTCTGGAGACATTTCGTGTTGAGTGGCGGAACTTAACGCCGCGCTTATACCTCGACGCCATAGCGAAGAAATACAAATAAAAATGTAAATAAATACTTAATTTCTTCGAGTGGAGATCGAACCCACAACCATTCGATTTACAAGCACACTTTGTGCCCCTGCGCCACAACCGGCTTCTAAATTACCAAATATTATTATAAATTGTCAATTTATTTAATAACTTTCATAGACGCTGAAAGAATATTTATATCAATATAAGTAACACCGCGCTGGTGTCTACGTCGCCATTAAAAAAAGATTGAAAGTCCGCAGACGGCGCGACGTCATGCAAAAAATGCAGCTTTCGCCTCGTTTCACGTACTTGTGTCATTTATAAAGAATATTTCAATTTAAACGATATAAGGATTTTGCTTACGTATTCTTACCTTGTTTTTATTTTCCTATATACCACCGTATATAAATGGAATGTAATAATTTAATTATGTTTACTAATGGTTTTTTTTTGCAAATCTCTCTGTATTTCGAGGTTTTAAATATAATGTTTCTTTGTTAGTATTAACATATAATACAGAGAGATGTATTGTATAATACAAGCTTTCGTGAAGTGCCTGATTTCATCTACGTAAACTTTAAATTAAATAAAAAAAGTATAATTTCAATAATATTTAAAATGTAATCAAACTTTTGTTTAATATTAATAACTAATAAACGATTAAAATTTTCACATTTATAGAAATTGATGGTGCTATTATAGCAGAAAAAAACCTATTGCTTGTAGGGATAGGGAGGATATTAGTTTTGATTTTTATTTTCACATTCCATTACGAAAATGTATTATTTTTTACATTTTTAAAGAGTTATTCCACACTATTCATATTCCACACATATTTTCATTTCTTCGCTCTGGTGTCGAGGGCAAAGCGCAGCGTTGAGTTCCGCCACTCAACACGCAATGCCTCCAGAAATTGGCGGAAAGTGGGGAACGGAGTGTCTTAACACTAGATTCCCTCTGCCTACCCTGCTCTGTGCGGGATACAGCGCGAAGCTGAAAAATAAAATATATAACTGTATATTTTTCCACTTTCTTTATTACCAACTAATTATGGAGAACGCAGCTGGTGCATTTAGCTGATGAGCTACCTTTTGTTAGCGTTTGTGTTCGCGTAATATAATGGATAGCACAAGATCATGCTTGCCATTGTACTTGGAGGTAAAGCTTCACATTTGCTAGACTTATTGTTGTTTTTTACAATGGGTTCAACTGGGAATGTTAGTTTCGCTAAATTAATTTATATGTGTAGAGTTGATATGAAATTTATTAAGAAATTTTCTTTATAAATAGGTTTTTATGATAACGATAAGGTCCAATTTGAAATCAGTGAATTCTCGTTTTGGTTTTTTAAAAAAATAATAATTAAATCAGCTTCAGGCTGTGTCCCGCACACAGCAGAGTAAGCAGAGGAAATCTAGTCAAATTCAAATTTATTACGAACGAAAATCAATGCGTTTTCATTTTTCGTAAATAAAATCATCATCTGCTGACAATGAGTGCTACATACGGACGGTCAGAGAAACAAAGGAATTCGGGTTTCTAGAATTTCCAAATTCTTCTTGTAAATCTAAGTACCTACGTCTCAAATATGCAACAGCGATTTCAGATACGCATATATAATAATAATATTTTTTATTACATATAACCCTTAAACCACGAACACTTCCGGCGAACTTTAAGCCATAGGAAATAGAAGGGAGAAAAAGGGTGTGGAGCAGAAAATGAACAATGAATATAAGAATTCTAAATAATATTTATATCTATAACTATACCTGCACAGTAAATATGTGTGTGCATGTATAAATAAATGCAATATCTTTAAAACCATTTATATCTTAATAATATTTTAAAAGTCAAAATTATAATTGTAGAACGATCCCATTTTTTTTACAATTCTGTACCAGGTGTGAACGTGCATACACACAAAAAAAACTTTCGAAATTGTAATTAAAACTTCTACCCTCCAAATTGAACTATATTGATACAGATATATTTTATTTATCGAACGCACTCAGCGATGAAAAGCGCGCTTAATAAACCGGCCAGTTTAAGCGGCAAATAAAAACAGAGTACAAAAAAAGTCGTAAAAGCGAAATTAAAAATTAATAGCGGTACGCGTTAACGTATGACCGCGGCCTGGCCTGGGGCCTGGGGCCTGGCGGGCCTGGCCTGGGGGTGGGTAGCGGAATATTCATGTAAAAATTCGCGCGGAACAGACGTGGATCACCCTTTGAATGTTAATTTTGGTATTTTGACGAGGCAACCATGTTGATGGGTTATCGTTGCTGATGAAAGATATATTTTTCTTCTTCACACATTTTAACCTGCTTTTATTAGGTGGATCTGTACGTAACTATGTTATAAAATCTAAGAAACTGAAACTGACCCACTTGTAAAAATTGTGCCATCATGAAATTTGACAGTGCAATAATATGATATAATAGATGATTCTGAAAATGATCTGATGATGAAGCCAGGACCTTATAAGTGGAACTCTTCAGAGGCAACTAATAAATCAATGTAATTTAGGTATATAATTTACAGCCCCGACCACATTCTATAGTAGCACTTCCTACAGAAAAGCCTCTGAGTCAGCATAAATTCATGATCTGCTACATTTTCAACTTCTTTGAAGATTATACTATGACTTAAATTTCTACCCTCGTTTACTAACATACCGTTCTAACACATAGTGATCAGTTGTAGGTATTATAATTTGTTTATACAATTATTTTAAGACAACCAAATGGTTCATATTTTTAATATTTTCTTATAAAAAAAAAACTGTTTCACGCTGTATCCCTCACAGCAGGATAGGCAGAGGGAACCTAGAGAGTTAAGACGACACTTTTCGCCGAGTTCTAGAGGCGTCGCGTACTGAATGGTGGAACTCAACAACGCGCTTTGCCTCGACACCAGAGCGAAGAAATGGAAATATATATTTAAATAAATATTTCATCTTCTCGAATGGGAATCGAACCCACAACCAGTCGGTTTTACAATACACTTCGTCATTCGCTGCGCCACGACTGGCAAGATAATTGCTTATGCCATCAAAAACATCCTGTAAAAAACCCAAGTCTCGCAGCTCAGTCTTTCTACCGTAAAAAGTTGTGAGATCCATGTAATACCAAGTCGGTTAATCTATTTAGTCTCTACTTAAAGGACCTTCTGTCTTAAGTTATTACAGTAGCTATTATCATGCCAATACTAAAAATATTTTACCTTTTAAACAAATAGATCGACTTAGACATCGCATGAAAACACAACCTATCGAAAGACATAATAGACATCATATTCGGAAGGACTCTGGTGAGGAATTCGGTTGCTGGCCCGTCGTGCTGTGTAGTGTAATATAATACATACTAATAATGAAATCATGCGATGTCCAAGTCGATCTATTTGTTTAAAACGTAAAATATTTTTAATATTGGCATGATAATAACTTATGTAATAACTTAAGACAGAAGGTCCTTTAAGTAGAGACTAAATAGATTAACCGACTTGGTATTACATGGATCTCACAACTTTTTACGGTAGAAAGACTGAGCTGCGAGACTTGGGTTTTTTACAGGATGTTTTTGATGGCATCTCACTTCTTTTTGTAGTCCTACTTTTTGGTACCTATCTACACTTATTATTTTCTATTATACAGTAATAATGATTCATTAACTGCAAATGTAACCTT
>JAATLQ010028192.1:0-53636 GCA_013421005.1 Heliconius erato x Heliconius himera | reverse complement strand
TCTACTTGATATTTCTTTCAAGATCGTTCTTTATCTCTGTGTTGAATTAATTACGACTTCTTTCAAATGACGATAACTTTTTTTTTAATGAAGCGATTTTGATGAACTAAACTTTAGTATTTAAGTTGAGTTAAAACAAAGCAATTGGTGAAATTTTCAACTAAATCGGTTTCGTACTTTCAGAGAAAAATGCGGACAAAAATATGTCGACAGACAGACATACAGACAGACAAGAAATTCAAAATAAATCTTTTTGCTTTCTATTATAATTTTTAAGTCTCTCTCTATCCATTTCAGTTAAAATTACTAAATGTACAGACAAAATATTTTTACTGTCTTATTATATATAGAGATAGAGAAGAGATTATTGCAAGGTGTTTTTTCGATCAATCTCTATCGCCTGTCCTGCAGGTCCTCCTCGATATCATTTAACATCAGAGTTCCTGCCAAGACAAATCAAATGAGTCCAAATACAACCTGTCTATCCTCCTTAGTTCAGAACTCACCTTATCCACCTTCTGGCTTCATTTTAAACTCTAGATATAATTTAGCTCGAGAGTACTCCCTTGTTAAAAATTTCCCCTTTTTTGTGTGCTTTCCAAGAGCTCCTTTTTTTTTTCCATCTCAAGTCCGCCATTTCGTTGCGGCGGCCATTTTGGAGTAATAATAATATTAATTATATATATTTTTTCAATGTCATCATAATTTAGGCCATAATCCAAATTTCAGCTGAATCGGACACTGTTAATGGGTCTAATTGAGCTTGAAAGATTTCACATACACTAACACAAACTCACGCAGCTACATAAATTAAATAAAAACTATTTAAAAAAAATTGTTAATGATTTAAAGATAACTATAATAAATATGCTAAACTGATTGACCTCAAAGTCACCCCAATAATTAATATTTTAAGAAAGGTTAATCTCGGAATTTGTTATACTTTCAAGTTATTTTATTTATTATACTATTTTCTAGATTAAGAATATTAAAATAATCACAAAAATCAATAGGTATCTACTCCTAATAGTGGTCATTTAATTATTAATCAAAAGACAACCACTGATTTGTGTCTTTCAAAAAATATGCAAAATGTGTAAAATAGGTGTTCCTAGTAGATTTATTTTGATATAAATAATTTTCATTTTAAAATTTACAACTAGACTATAATTTTAAATTGGATTGTAATTGCTTAAATTGTAGATAAAGTTATAGTGTATATTCATATAAAAGTTACGATTACGTAACATTTTCCACTTGTAATGGAGAAATGTCTACGCTACCTGTAGTTCTAATTAATTACCTGTTCTTCGGAGAAGTTTGTGAGTTAGCTATATATATATCTATTACATAAATGTAGGTATTTTAATATGATTACATATATATACATATATGCACATATTTATATGTATCTTTTCTAGACATCACGAGTTTTATATTTAAACAAAAAGTCATAGTCAGTCTATTTTGCATTGGACCTATTGAAGAAAAATATTGGACAAGCGATCTTAATTTCCAATTTCAAAATGTTTAACTAATATTTTTTTTCACATTGGTGTGTGTGTGATATGATTATAAATTTAAGATAAATATAAAAATAATCGGAAAAAAGTAAAAATATTTAAAAAAGATAAGTAAGTAATGAGAATTAAAAATCTTTTTTAGCGAAAAAGTTATCGACCCTGCCAGGATTCGAACCTGGAATCTTCTGATCCGTAGTCAGACGCGTTATCCGTTGCGCCACAGGGCCGTGAGATGTGATTCTAAAATAGTGACTCATAGTATTGAAAAAACATATAAAAATTACAATCTTATTTTTAAATTTAATATTCTGGATCATTTTATTTTGATATGTTACCAATAAATTGATATGAAAAAAGCATTTTGTGATGTTAGAAAACAATTCGATGCGAGCTTATGAATTTGTTTTATAAGCTCGCGCTTGGACGGTTGTAGGTTTGATTCCCACTCGGGAGATTTCCTTTGCCTATACTACTATGTGTGGGTTACAGAGTACACATAAAAAATAAAACTCTACAGCTACTGATATATAAAATTTAAAATATACATTTTATATAGCTTATTTTCATGTAAACACACTACTAAATTTCTTTTGCCAATAAATATTTAATAGACCCTCATATCAAATATGAACTATTATTAATAGAAAATTCACATATAGCTTTTAAGAGATGAAAAGTAATTCTACTTTGTACAGGATGTGGAATCGAATAATTTGCGACATTTGTTTGGACATGTGTCGACTCCGCCCCCTCCACCCTTGCTCACCCGATACTCCGTAATATATACTCGCAAAGCCAAATTATACGTCTTTCATCTGTTATTGGGGCCACGTGGCTGAGAGCTCCATCTTTATGCAGAATAATGTTGTTAATAAATAAAATATTAAAAAAAAATACCTTTTATTTCTTATATATTTAGTATTGTTAGTGATTTTCATAAAATATATCATCGTGTTTTTTTATTATTTTTATTTTTATACATTCCTACGTTTTTAGTTAGGTATTTTATTAAAGTATATGTATATAAAAAAAAACGTATTGCGAATTTTGGAAATTTTGTTTCGCTTCAAATTAAATAAATTTTACATATTCTTAAATTGGCCGTCGTGGTGTAACGGCACTGCGTCTGTCTGTAAACGCGACGGTTGTAGGTTCGATCCAATGAAGTATGTTCATGACTAACAAGTTAAAGCGCGGCATTAAGAGCGGTGTGGGAGTGTCTTAATGTTAGGTTCCCTTTGTCTACCATGGTATGTATTCCTATAGCATCATAAGGCACTTGTCAACATAAAATAAATATACCTCAAATGGGACGCTTAATCCTCATTTGCTAAAATAAAATGATAATTGTTTATCATCTTATTGAATTAATAAATGAAGCCAGTCGTGGCGCAGGGGCTCAAAGTGTGCCTGTAAACCGACTGGTTGTGGGTTTGATCCCCACTCGAGGAGTTGCAATATTTATTTACATTTACATTTTCATTTTTTCGCTCTGGCGTTGAGTTCCGCCACTCAACGCGGAATGCCTCCAGAATCCGGCGGAAAGTGGGTAACGGAGTATCTTAACACTAGGTTTCCTCTGCCTACCCTGTGTGCAGAATACAGCGTGAAGCTGTGAAGCTGAATTAATATTTTTATTTTAAAACTTTTTCTCCTTACAATCATATTTTAAGCTTTTTATTAGTTTATATGTTTATTCTGGGATATATATTTTGAAATTACAATATACATTTTAACTTATCTATAGATATTTATACATTTCATTACATAACAGGAATATATGAACACAACATATAAATTTTAAATCTTAAACAAATTAATGTGAAAGTTCCAAAATATTTATCGCAGAAGATTTACGCTGAAGTGTCGAGTGTTTCCTGTGGGCGTCCGCATCCGCGTCCGAGCGGCGCTCGTCTTTGCTACAACTTACTTATATAACATGTTATATATTTGATAAGCTAAATTTGGAATTGTAATATTTTTTAGGTTGTGGGTTCGATTTTCATTGGTCTGTCCTGGTCATGCCTTGATTTTAGGCGTACAGTGGAGAAGGGAGTTCCTTGAACCCAAGTTCTGTCTGATCTCTGTTTTTTTTACTCTTTTACATCTTTTATACATATGTAAAACGTAAGATCATCAATCAGAAATAAGTATTTTATATAAATTCGACTGTTTATCTCTCATAAGGTATATTTACAATAAGATATTGATTTTGTCCTTAATCTTTCATTACTTATTTTCACATTCCTAGCTTCAAGCAATGTCACTTTAACAGCTTTATTCTATATTAATATGATTCTAAGGACTCCAAACTATATCCTGAAATAAATAGTAAATTTTCAATGTGTTATACAAACTAAGGAAAAGCATGACTATCTTCGTACATATAGCTGCAGTAGAGACAGCTACAAAAGACGCTTGAAGATTACTCAAACAAATAGGCCGGACAACTCACCGTACCTGTGGCTATGAACTAGCTAAAAAAAGCAGATTTTAAACACAGCCGACCTAACGTCATACTACGCTATTCAACACATTTGTTCATAGTCCTTAGCATGACTATTTTCAACAAAAATAAATAAAATATTTCCTAACTAAACCTATACCTAAATTAAATGCTACGTCGCTTATTATTGTAACATCAAACCATACACCCAACGAGGTCAGTCGTGGTGCAGGGGTACAAAGTGTGACTGTAAACGCAACTGGTTATGGGTTTGATCCTCACTCTAAGGAAATTAAATATTTTTTTAAATTTACATTTTCATTTCTTCGCTCTGGTGCCAAAACAAAGCGCGGCGTTGAGCTCCGCCACTAAACATACAATGCCTTACAAAATTCAAGAGGGAAATTTTCCATCTATAAATTAATATTTAGAACGATTAATCACTAGGATTTGCTACATCAAAATGAGTATGGAAAAGATAATACAATTGAGAATGTATGAAAGCTAATATATTATGTTCATAAGAGAGTACGTATTTGTAACTTTTATAACATTTTCCGTTTTCCAGATCTTAATATTTATATAGTAATATAAAAACGCCTCTAAAATATTCATCCAATGATATTCCTCCAGTTGACTAGAAAGGGGTGCGTGGAGGGGGTAATTGGCAGAGATGATGTTTAATAAGTTTTTAATAGCTGCCACGGGCGGAAGGCTTATCCGCACCCGAATATAACAGCTTCTTTATAATACGCTTGTTATATTTATAATAAATATTACGTAAGGGTAGCTGTTTTCTATCTTTGTAAAAATGTTTCTCTTACAAAATAATTTAGGAAAAGATGAAAAAAATATTATTATTCAAAATAAACGAAAAATAAACGATAGCGTTTGATCCAAAAACGTAAAGGACATAAAATCATGTGCAAATCTAAAAGCATACCCCTTCTAAATGCCGCGAAACATTTCAGAGATAATTTTATAATACTTCCCTTTTGCACCCATTTTCCAACATTAAATATTTATGCAAGCCCATGATTTATTAGGCAGGTCAATTGAGACACTCAATTAATAAAGATGACTAAAATCGTTTATAATTTTGTTTAAATGCTGAGGATAAAAGACTTTGTTCCTTCGTTCATTCAATCGTTCGTTCGACAAAAAAGTTATTTAACAATAGAAGTAACTATTATGCTAATTGTGGTTTTGTTTTGTTATTTCAAAATGGGCGGCAACGCTATTTGTAGAGTGTGAAAGTCGATTGTTTGCGAAAATATTTTGACAAGAAAATTGATAGTTCCCCGCTGTCAAATTTGCCGCCTAATTTAGTGCACGCGCCTATTTCCGCCCACTGTTTGAATTGGGAACGGTTAACTTTTTTATTGTTGTCACGTGTTGACAGATTTGGTGAGATTTTTTTTCATTTTTTTTTGTTTTAGACATAAAAAACTTGTTAAATTTAATATTATACATTTTGTTGTGTATCTGTTAATATAAATTCGTTTTCTATTTCTTATAGTTAAATATGTATATATCACAATGTATTTAATTAATTTTGACAATTTTAATATATTGAAGAATAGGCATAGGCATAAGATACGAATGTAATAATGAAATACATTACATCAATACATATTTATTGTTGCAATAAAACTCCTTTCAATAAAAATGATATCAATTCAAATGTTTAGACTCGGATTTTCAAATCAAATTGAGAGTGGGTACCGTTGAAGTAAAAATAAAATATCTTTTATAGGTATATTATATTTAAAATAAAAGAAAGATATTTAAATATCTTTTACAAATACAGAATATAAAAAAGATTTTTGCATACAATACGTTAAATATTTACATGCAACCTTTAACTTTTTTATAATGATTTAGGTACTCTAACAAACTTTTAATCTTTATCATGATTTCCATCGAACATTATACATAAAAGAAAAAATATATGTATTTAATTAGCTCATGTTAAAAAGGCCCAGGGACAAGTTTGATCAAAAATAATATTATACACACATGTTATCGTTTCAAATTTACATTTTTTTTTGACGCAACCACTCATTTATACATATTTTTGTACTCTACAATATAAATCTTTTGATCTTTCCTCCATAGCAAAATAATAACTTTCTCATAAAACCTCTCTATCTGCCAGTACTGCGACGTCAAACGAACTCGGTAGTCTTAAAAGCTGGCCAATTAGGGGCTAAAAGCACCTTCGGGCCGCGACGCGGTTTCGTTCCCTCATCAATTTTGTACGATACACTCTCTTAGAGAGGTAACTTTTCCCGTAGAAAAATAGGACTCGCTGATGGCCGCTGTTTACTTTTAAATTACAGATTTAATAATTAATGATATGAACAATAATTTGTAATATACTTAATATGTGAATAAACAAGAACTTCATATAAAAGTATATATTTTTGAAGATTATAGTATTATATCACAGTCAGCTTTGGAAAATGGGAAAAATTACTTGAATAGCAGTGTCTAACCAGAGGATAATTCCACTAGATTAAGTAGAGATCGTAGAAGCAATTGCCATTTGCAATTGTGATTATCCGCATCCGTCTTTAATTAAAATTGGGAAATTAATAAAAAAATAGCACGGATACTTCAAAAAAATATTTATTTATATTATTAGAAAACGATAAACAAGCGTACACTATCTCTGTATCTACCTTACAACATCCGAGAGATATATTAAGAAAAACTGTTCAATTGATTTTATTATAGATCAGTACATACATGAGAAATACACACACATACATACATAACGTATAGTAGACGTAATTTAACTCGACGTTCTTCATAATCGGTTAAGCGGCGTGAGTTTTTTTATCGTTTTTCATAGGTAGGTAAGTGGCGTGCTGAATTATCTGACACTTTCCAAGATTAAATGAGCGGGAAAATGTTTTTTACCTTTTTCACATATTGCGTGCACTGATGATAACGCTTTAGGCATTTCGGGCGTTGGTTGCGGCTATTACTTTTTTTTTATAATTATACTTTAAAATACAAAATAAATTAGTTAAATATTCTTCTTTACAGTGAAGCAGAAATTTAGACGTTTTAAGACAATACGTAGGTATTAGGTTTTTGCTATTAATTTAAATATATATACACATTAAAATTGTATTTTTTTATTTCTTTTTCTTACTCATCAATACGTAGCAACTTAAGTAAAAATATTTCAATAAATCAAGTAAAAGAAATTCGCAAAACGGTTCTATATATCTACTTCAATATAAAAGTTCAAATTTAAAGAGCTCCAATCGAATAAATTTATATTGTACGAAAAAAAAAAAACCAATTCAACCGATGATTGTACATTACATCAGGTTTTCCATTATAAAGAGAAAAACAAAAAGAGTCTGAGCCACAAGCAAACCTTAAAACTTCCGACATGGAAAGTTTAAAAGTGATCCGAGGGGGAACGTTGCCTGGCAACCGCCCACCTCACGGCTACGCCACAAATCTCGGAGATGGAAACACGAATATTTATTGTTTCTCGTTCCTTACCTACATTTATTATATATTATACAAGAGAAGATTATATTATGTTTAATTCTTTGGAGAAATGCTTTTATTGTTGATGTAACTAGATGAAATAGGTATATCCTCAACACGTAATGCCTTCAGAACTCGGTGGAAAGTGGGGAACGGAGTGTTTTAACACAAGGTTCCCTCTGCCTACCCTGCTTTAACTTTTTTTTTGTTAATAGGCATATAAAGTCTACATTTACTTCAAGTTATTGAGCTACATGAAATAATATGATTTAGTTATTTATCGTAGAAAAGCGGTGTACATGGAAGATATATAACACGAAAAGTTATTGGCAGCATTTAATAACGTAATAGTACTAAAAACAATTATTTTTCTAGGTTAGTCTTAGTACGTTTGTCTATTTGTGCTTTTATTTGTTTAATCTCAGAATCAGCTTAACCGATTTAATTATAGATTTCAATATTATACTCTGGCAAGCTTACCTTAACATTTAGAGTTTTTTTTTTTGATTTCAATCGGCTTAATAATTAAAAAAGTTATACCATTTTAAATATTGTTGTTTGACAAAATTGCTATACATAACTATTTTATTGAATTGGCTGAAACTTTAGTTTTCAATATAGGTATAGATATTGTTTTAAAGTGATGTTATTGTTAGAAAATGAAAGTAATGTAGATTATTAAATAAATGATTATGTAATTCATGCGGGCGAAGCCGCGAGCGACTTTACACTTGTATACTTTTTAGGCTATCCTGCAGTGTGAGGGATACAGCGTGAAGGTGATTTAATTTTTTAATTTATGTTATGTGTATTGTACAGAAATTAATTTTAAATAGGTAATTGTAAGTAGGTATGTCTATTGGAAAATAGCTATTATTTTCAAAATATAAATAAGATTTGTAAAAAGTAACTTTAATTATATTAATCTAACTAAACACGTTTATTGTAATGAACTTTTTCTATCGTCGAACAACAAATTCTAATTGCAACTTTCATATCTAAGCTTGACAGTAACGTGACGGTTCTGGGTTCGAGTCTCACTCAGGGAAATTAATTATTATTCATTAATTTTCATTTTCTTCGCTCTGGTTTCAAGGAAAAAAATTTAGTTCCGCCATTCAACACGGAATGCCTCGAAATTTCGGCGGATAGTGGGGAACCGAGTGTCTTAACACTAGGTTAACTCTGCCTGCTATATATAATTTTTTACGCTGAGATACAGCGTTAGCCTAAAAAACGTGTTTCAAACCTGTGTCTGTATCAACATGTTGAATTTAAATATAGATCTGAATGCATGGCATTAGTTCAAAGGTTACACGAAAGATTGTAAATAGTGTTGTACGAATTATGTAATGTGTTCTACTAAAATTTGCCCTTGTAAAATTTGAAATTGTGCTTTAGTTACGACAGAGAGTGGTCTTAGAAACTACTAAACAGTTTTAGGAAATCCGAAAGTACAGTGTCTTATCACTAGTCCTCTCAGTTTTCAAATAAACCGGTGGATATAATATAAAGAAAAATACAATTCATTTGTAAATTAATCTCCCACACATACTAAGAAACATACTGAAAACGTGAAACTACACTAACGAGAACCACCGGTGAATTACCCAGCTAAACTTCTATAAAATCCGAGGCGGCACTAATTCGCTGCAATTACGTCACACACAAGACAAAAGGAATGTGGAGAGCATAGCCAATTAAGATGCAAATGTAAGAAAACGACCATTAGGCAAGCCTTACGGACCACGCAGCCCCCGATGTATTGATCATACGATCCCTCACACGCTTACATACGCCCGTCTCTTTTTAACTTCCCCACAACAGATCGCTATAAACATAAATATTTTCATACAGAAACGTCCTTACTTATATATATTGACAGAGGAAATTTTATCCTGAAACTGAAATGTAAGGATTATTTTTGCGTAGCAACTTTAAGCGGCGGTTATCTTGTTTCTGAATATGGACAACCCCTTGTTGTGCCAGTAAATTCTGTTCCTATCTTTAAAGGAATAAAGATCTATTTCAGCGACGAGTTGAGAGAAAATGAATCGTATATCAAAATTTCAGAGGTTATTATCGATGGGAAATTTTAATGAGCTGTTTTCAGTTGTTGACAAGTTTAGTTCTGCAGGTTCTAACGTAAATATAATGTTAAAATTGTGTCTTAATATTCTCATAAATTTTCAAGGATTAAGAAAGGCTGTATGTTTTGGTGTTTTAGTTTTCACTATTAATATATTATCACTTTTTCATAATTCACGCACACAGCATGGTAGTCAGAGGGAACCTAGTGTTAACCCACTCCATTTTCCACTTTCTTCCGAATTCTTGAGGCATTGCGTGTTGAATGGCGGAACTCAACGCCGCGCATTACCTCTACACCGAAGCAAAGAAATGGAAATATGAATTTAAATAAATATTTAATTTCCTCGAGTGGCGATTGAACCCATAACCAGTCGCGTTAACAGGCATATATAATAATATACTACCGACCCACTCGCGGCTTCGCCCGCTTAAACTACTGAATTATTTACTTAATATACTGAATTACTTTCGTGTACCTATAGGTCGAGATCCCAATGCATAAATCTGCAGGTATCTGTTTTTTAATTAAACTTATTTTGAGGAATGATACATGACAGTAGAATAGATTACATCAGAGTTGCCTAGAAGAGTCGTGCTGCAATCACATTTAATTTAATTTATGGTATTGCGTTTTTGTTAAAAAATGTTTTTTTATGTGTTATTGTTTTTTTATGTGAATTCAACATCATTTGGCATTGCACAAGGAACTGGAAAAAACAACGGCCACCTTCTTAGTTTTCAACAATACAAAAAAATTAAGGCCGGTCGTAGCGCAGAGGCACAAAGTGTGACTGTAAAATCGACTGGTTGTGGGTTCGATCCCCACTCGAGGAAGTGAAATATTTATTTATATTTATATTTTCATTTCTTCGCTCTAGTATCGAGGCAAAGCGCGGCGTGGAGTTCCGCCTCTCAGTACGCAACGCCTCCAGAATTCAGCGGAAAGTGGAGAACGGAGTGTCTTAACACTAGGTTCCCTCTGCCTACTCTGCTGTGTGCAGGATGCAGCGTGAAGCTGATTTGACTTAATTTTTTTTTAATGTAAAAATCCACTGGATGTGTCAAATGTGTATCTACTATATCTTTATATTCGAGCCCTGTGAAACCAAAAATTATAGCTTGTCTGGCAGATAAGGCTGTCCGGGACTTTGTGAGCCAGTGGTGGAATTGGCCCTTAGTTTAATTCATAAAATATATTGGGTACTTCCTTAACATGATTATTTCATGTATTTTTTTATTTATATACACTCTTGGGAAAGTTTTAACATTTGACAAATATATCTACTGTATATGAACGTAACATGCCAATGATTAGAATGTATTCACATGACCACGTTATCTAAACACACTATAAACTTTTTTTAACTATGAACTCACAATCAGAATTTATTTCCAAATATATTTACTTTTTATTGTAAATATCTCTATTTGATTTTTTATTGTAAATATCTCTATTTGAGGCCAGTCGTGGCGCAGCGGCACGAGGTGTGACTGTAAAACTGACTGTTTGTGGGTTCGATCCCCACTCGAGGAGATGAAATATTTACTTAAATTTATGTTTCCATTTCTTCGCTCTGGTGTCGAGGTTAAGCGCGGCGTTGAGTTCTGCCACTCAACACGCAATGCCTCCAGAATTCGGTAGAAAGTGGGGAACGGAGTGTCTTAAGACTAGGTTCCCTCTGCCTACCCTGCTGTATGCGGGATACAGCGTGAAGCTGATTTATTTGATTTATTTATTTATCTCTATTTGAGCTAGTCCCGACAAACCACCAATTCAACAATGTGGACGTTTAAAATAATATTTATGATAGACTAAAAAACCATTAATTGTACTTTCTTCATTTAAATTGTTGTTAAGTAAAATAGGAAGATAAGTGATTTATTCATTTTCACTTTCATTTCATTAAAATTATATAATTTAGCTTAACTTGCGAGTAATCAACGTAATTTGATTATGTCAGATTTTTATTAACCGACTTCTGTAAAAGGATGAGTTATCAACTCGATTGTATTTTTTTTTATGTTTGTTACCTCAGAACCTTTGACTGCTTGAACCGATTTTGATGATTCTTTTTTGTTTGAAAGCTAGTAGTCCCATTTTAATTTAGTCCATTTCTGACAATGGCAACTATGAAAAAAACACATAAGTCTTAAATTCACATTTAGTATGAGGGCAAATGGACGAATAACTCAATATCAACCCAACCGATTTCGGTAATTCTTTTTCTATTAGAAAGGGTACACATCAAGGGTAGTTTGATAAAAGTTTCGAGATGAAACCCAAATAAATGCACCTTCAGACCTTAGGCTATCACATTCTGTCCAAACTAACAAACAAATAAACAGATAGACAGACAGACAAGAATTCTGCTGAGTGGTTTTTAGCTTCTGTCATTAATATGTTAACCGGCCTAATTTTATTTTTTTATATTTTTCATGTATCTATGAAATGATAGATGATTTTTTATTATTTATAGAGAATAGATAATTTAAAAAATATATGTTTTTTGTCATTAATCAATAATATGTGGTGATAAAAATATCGATTAACAGTATGTATCGTTAATATTGACGGCAAAACCGAGAACAAATAAGAAATATAAAAATTGTCTCTTTTAGTTTAGTTAATTGTATCATTATAAAAAAATCTAAATAATATATTCACATATTTACTTATTATCTTTTTCATGACACAACACAAGACTTTATATGTAGTGAATACATAAAATGTGAGGCCGATACCCAGCAAGACCAATTCATGTCTGTATGTTAGCCTGTAGGTCAGTTTCTCAGGAACACGTCTCTATACAATTTTGTACGATATTAAACTGAAATTTGTTCTAAATCCTTCAAATTTATGGTTCCCTTCAGTTGTTGCAAGCTTCCAAACAAGGAATATTTCACATATATTTTGTGATTTCATGAAAAAATAAAAAGTATATAAGAAAGGAACTTTCCGTTGGCCTACAATTGAATAATGAAGCTTAGTAGTTTGAATGTAGTAGCTAATTTGCTTATCACATGAGAAGAACCAAGTTTGAGAACCAACAATATGTATTTCATACTTTTATATAGTAAATTCGCAAGAGTCCTCGACCGTTTAACTATGGAACTTATCTTTTGTAGGTAATATATTTAAAAGATTGAATAATCTTGTACCAAATCTTATTGCGCGAGTCCAACTCGGACTTGATAGATTTTTTTAGGTGACTTAGGGTTAAGTTCTGCAGAATCTTTAAAGAAATCTATTTTAATAGCAGTAAAACATTAAAATTAGTATAAAATATGATAATCAAGTGACTGTAAAAGGTCGTCGTGGGGCAGAGGCATAAGTATGTGACTGTAACGCGATGGATGTGGGTTCGATTCCCACTCGGGGGAATCAAATAAAAAATAATATTTTATTAATATTTTCATTTGTTTGCTCTGGTAGAAAGACAAAAGCGCGGCATTGAGTTCTGCCACTCAACACGCAATGAATCGAATATTTGGCGAAAAGTACCTAAGTAGTAGTACACAGAATGTCTTAACACTATTTTTTCTCTGCCTAACCTTCTATATACAGGATGCAGTTTCCGATACAGGATGCAGTTTCAAATAAAAATAAATAATTAAAAGGCTACACTATAGACAAAGTCTATAATAGGGTAATGCTTAATAACTGAAACAAAAATGTTACAAGAAATCAGGACTACGATTAAAAGGAGGAACGCATATCATTGACATTATTTTATTTGGACACTGTTTATATTCCCAGGGATATATCTCGTCAATAAGTGTCAGTTAGGCACTTTAAATATTCGTTGTGTCGAATTAGGGCAGAAAGTCGACAATGGATTGTCTTGATAGGTTCTTTCTGTCCTGTTAAGCTAGGAAAATAAGGAAATAGTATAGGAAAGTTAAGTATTGCCAAGACCAATAAGTATCTTTACATAGTATAAAACACAGTTTTTCACGGACATGTGCTTTGTTCTTTTAATCTTTTGTTTATGGGGAAAGACAGGAAAAGAAGGCAAACGAGCGTCCGGGTCATCTAATGGTAAGGGATCACCGACGCTCACGACTCCGTGTACCATCAGAGGAGCTACAGGTGCGTTGCCGGCTTTTAAGTTGGAGGTAGACGCGCTTTTTGAAGGTACTAAAGCCGTATCCACCTGTAAACACTGTCGTAGGTAGGCCATTCCACAAATTCGTGGCGCGTGGAAGGAAGTTCCTACGAAACTGCACAGTAGTGTAAATGATGTTTAAGTTTGTGACACACTGTGTGTGCTATTAGAGAATTTATCGGCAGGTGACAGGTACAATAGTTCCCCAGAACATTCTTCATGATAAATGCCATGGGGGGCGTCTCAACGCAAAGCCAAAGTGTTAAGACTGTCACGGATCATTAGGTCCTAAACGATTCAAAGGGCTCTACGTTGAGTGAGATCAATTATTGGTGCACCAGTCTAGAACAGTACTCCATATGAGGTCGAACCTGGGCCCTATACAGGGCCAATCAATGTTTTGGCGGGAAGTACTGTCTCGCTCTGCTGATTACCCCGTTTCTTTGAGGCCCAAATGGCTTTGCTTTCCAGATGCAATTACTAGAAGCAAGCAACGCTAGATTAAAATGCGAGTATCACCAATAGATAGACTGCTGTAAGAGCCAGTCCACCGCATAGTGCACGATTTTACCTGCAGTACTGCTACTGCATCATACAGGAGATTCGAAGTCCTGTCGAATCTGCCGGGCGTCCCTACTTTTTAATGAAGACTCTGAGAGCCAGACAGTAAATGGTCCTTGAAAAATAGGCCCCAAGTGAGGGTACGCCAGAGCAAGCTTAGCTGTGGAGCAGTGTTTGTGGTTCTCCCAGCACCTCTAATATGATGCTCTCGTCCTCTATCTCTCACGCTGCAGCATGGCCCGTTGAAGTATCAATTGGAAAAAATGGCTCACTTCCATAACGTAACACTTCAATATTTGACAGTCGAAGTTCGCGCCAAGTTTCTGCTTCAAAAAATATTAAAACGTATCAACGTTTTAATATTCTAAGACTCGTAACGCCATCTAGATTGCTACAAGTATAACATAAAAAGCTTAATATAAATCTTCTCAAAGACATGCGCAAAAAACTTTAAAGGTGCTATTGGAATTACGATCTTTTGACATTGTAATTAGGTACATTATAAGTTGACCAGTTTGCGCTTGCGCTGTAACATTGATTTTTTGAGTGTTTGACAGACGTTCTGTTATCGAACTGAAGGTAATGTTATGATAATAATAATATATTATAGCCAAAAACAATAAATACGTAGGAGTTTATGTGATGTAGAGACATGAAAATCGAAGGTAAGTGTATTTAATCTAATGTTTAGAAGTTACAATCGCAAAATTGGATACAATTCATAGCTGAACATCGACTTTGCATATAAAACCAATATTTCATAAATTAATGTATTTGGTAAATATTTTCCATATAAATCTTTAGCAACACTAATAAATATACGTATCTATTAATAATAAAAATAAATATATGAATTTAATTATTCAATTGCCAATCTTAAAAATGGACAACGTCTTACAAATAAAATGTATAATATCAGTTAAATACTAATTAACATTTCTGAGCGCCGTTGTTAATTATTTTTTATTTTCACAAAAAAAAAAAGAAATTGGTGCAGAATTAAATAATCTTGTCGAAATAACCCGCGTTTAATGTGTAAAATGTAACCAAAGCTCCATAATGCATAAAGGAATCCACGACCCGCGCGCGGTGCGTATTGTCGTCGTATAGGATTAGGGTGTTATCGGTGATAATATGGTGGGCTGGTGGCCGACTTTTACATGTCACACATTGCTTTTTTTACAATAATACCGACTAATGTTATGCACAGAAATACTTATTAAATTTATTTTTTATATTTAAAAATATAAAAAAATAATATAATAGTATGCATTAATATTTGTAAAATATATTTAGATTTTAAGTACTTTATTGATCCCGTGTCAAAATAATGTGTTTTAACGAGTTACAAAAATATAATAAAAAAATGTTTATTTTATTTAGACAAATTCGTTTTTTATTTCTTGTAATTTATATATACGTATATATGTTTTCGATTACATACATATAAGTATTTGATTATATATGTATCAATTTTCCTATACTCAAATCTTATACATATTACAAGCCAACAATTAAAAACAATAAATTAGTTTTATATTTCACTAACAAAGTAAAAATATATTATTTTAATAGTCATATTTCTGATCGTGACACCCGTGTGTGACACAGCATCGCTTGTGACGGACACCGTGACATACGGAGCGCACTTGTCACCCAGTGCATAATTTGTCCTCCATTATGGCTTCATTTTATACACTGCTCTATACAATGTATAATACACTCTATATTCTATAATAAAGTGGGGTCCGATTAAAGACCAGTCTCGTCTTTCTACAGAACAACTGTTCGCGTCGAGGGGACCAAAAATAAATTATTCATTCGATATATTGAAATTATACAGTAATAGATTTTTTTTTAAAAAGGGCACTCTTCAAGCACCTGTTTTGTTTTTAGATTAGAATTATGTGATGTGATGTCTCGTTTTTACAATGTTATTTTTTATGGTAATGTTCATTTTTTAATTACTATTTGTAATTTCTTTATAAAGAAAAAATTACAAATAGAAATTTTTTCTTTATAAAGAAATTACAAATAGAAATTAAAAATGAAACTCAATTTTTATTCTTATAAAAATAATAAAAATACAAATAGAAATTAAAAATGAACATGTAAAGACATATCATGAGTTTTGCAGGGTTGGTAAAGTCAGTCTGTTGTTTAATAGTTAATACCGCTCTTAATATATTTTTTTTCTCTTATTTAAACACTTCTTATTTAACAAGAGATTAGTATGAAATACGCGCCAACTGCGCTACGATGGCGACCTATTAAACTTTCTTTATTATTTATATTTGAATCTCAATTTAATATATTAAAATAGCTCTCTTAAATATCAACTTTAAATATAGAAAATTAAAAAATGACACCATATTAAAAATATATAAATTAAACATAAATCTTGACATATTACTTGACCGATCAACCTCTAACTATACGCTGACAAATGTAATTGACATTGGTACTTGTGAAATGAGGTGTGAATATTGCGTCTCCACGGGACGTATTCTACCCCGCGGACTGCGGCCCCATGGGGAAGTCCCATCTGTCCGTCGCCCCTACCCTTTGCGACAATGCCCCTCAAATTACACAGGTAGTTACTGAGAGCCTTGTCTATTTATTATGTCGATTGAAGGATTAATTGAGAGATTTTGATTTTTAATAGGTATACCTATTATACAATACTTACTGGTTTGCAATACAAATTTTCTTAATTTTTCCAATATTTTCTCCTTTGATATGTTGTGAAATAGTAGTTAGGTACATTCTACAGATTTTTAGATAGGGGTGTGTATTCTGGCTGTTTTCACGGTTGTCTCAGCTGAAACAGCTCTTTATCTTTATTGTTTCTCCTAATAAAAAAAAAACATTTTAAGAATAATAAAATAAATATGGTTCTTTCCAGCATATATTGTATATTTGCTACCGTGTATTGCGTCGTGCTTACGAAGAGGTCCACATCATCCTCATGGCCAAGTTCCCGTGGAGCAGAAGCACCATCACTATCAGCCTCGTTCGGCGGAATCACTCACTAGTGACACTCAGTTACTACATGACACCAAGTGAGATATATTTTTATATAAAAAAAATCAATAAGCTTCACGTTGTATCCTGCACGCAGCAGGGTAGGCAGAGGTATATAATCAAAAGTTCGAAAATAATTGAATATATATTTTTGCCATTTGGATCGCAATTGATAAATGCGAATAGTGAAGACATATATACAAAGAAAAGGAAAGATATTTCAGAAAGAGAAGGATATTTCAGCAGTTTCTTTTACAGCTTTACGTTTTTCCGCATATAGCCGAGTAGGGAAAGAGAAGTTAGTATTAAGACGCTTTAATCTCTTTCCTTCATGTGTTTCAGTGGCCGAAACATAAATAATTATTTATCCCCCAGTGGGTGTCGAATGTACAACTATCACGCATGCTCTCAGAAGCTGTTCCATTGCACTTCTATGTCGTCAATATTTATAATAATAATTATTATTTTATGTTTCTTATTTAATATTTACTGAATTATTATAAACGTTTTAGAATTTTTCGATGATGCCATTAAAATATTTCAGTTAGCAACCTACAAAGGACAGGAAAGTTCTGAAATGGAAAGTGTGTAGGGTAATACACTATCCAAAAAACGATATTTTACAAAAAAAAAACATTGTCTAAGTATGGGTATAAATCTTCTAAAGAAATATTACATAAAACTTATTTTTATTTTTAGACATTTAGAAGAAGATGCCAAAGAACTAACTCCGGAAGCTTTAGCTAAAATGACACCGGAGGAGTTGGAATTTCACTATTTTTCTGCTCACGATTACGACAAAAATTCAAAATTGGATGGATTAGAAATGCTTAAGGTATTTTTTGTAACGAATAAAGTATGTAATGGAAATAATAATTCTAGTTTCTGCTTAAATTTCCTGTTTAAAACGCTTTGTGTTCAAAAAATAATAAAGATATGTATGTATTAAGAAATTACAAGAGGCGAGTCATGGCGCAAGGGTGCACGCGTTCAACTTAAACGCGACAGGTTGGGGGTTCGATTCCCACTCGAAAAATTAAATATTTAATGTTTTCATTTGTTGTTTTCATTTCACTTGTTCTGGTAACAAGGCAAAGCGCGGCATTGAGTTCCGCCACTCAACACACAATGCCTGCAGAATTCGGCGGAGAGTAGGGAGTGGCGTGTCTTTACACTACTTATCCATGCGGGATACAGCGTGAAGCTAAAAAAAAGTCATATCTAAAAAAAAATCTATAAAATTGACATAGATGTATATCCATAAGTAACATTCTTAAATTGTCTTGAATCAAAATCTTTTTTAGGCAGTGTATCATACTATTGAACATGCTCCGATGGATCCAGATGTTGATGATCCAATTGAACCCGAACCAGACCGTATGGAACTCTACATATGTAAGTTAACTTTCTTTTTTATCAGCTTCACGCTATACTCCGCGCATAGCAGGGTAGGCAAAGGCAGCTTAGTGTTAAGACACCGTCCGTTCTCTATCGTTTGCGTGTTGAGCGGCGGAAATCAACAATGTAAACTCAAAAATATTTCGTTTCCTCGAGTGGGAATCAAACCCATAAACAGTCGCGATTACAGTCACACACTTGTTTTACTGCGCCACGACTGGCCTCAACTAACTTAACTTTTTATCAGGTAGTATTATTATAATTTTTAACATGAAAGTGATATTAGTACATGGCAAAAACACTTTGAATGTTTGTCTTACATACTTACATAATATTTGTTACTAACAAAGCCCCAAAAATCTGAATATGTGAAAAATTAAAGATATTATTGCTTAAAAACTATTTATTTTTTTATATGTAAAATATAATATATTTGTAATACGTTTTATATTTTTATTATAATTTTATTCTTAGGATACAATATGTGTTTTTTTCTTTCAGCTTTAGTAGACAGGACGTTAAAATCAGACGACACAGATGGAGATGGATACATATCATACTCGGAGTACCGCGCTGCGCGTGCCAAGAGTTCAGGGGACAGGACGCCGAGAGTCGTTGCGGGGAACGCTCCTTCTTAACTACGTAACGGCTGGTGTTGGTATCATTACTAGATAAATTTTGTTTTAGTAGGAAATAGTGCTTATTTTAGCTTTACTCTCTATCCCATACATATCAGGGTAGACAGAGGGAACCTGGGAACCTAATGTTAAGACACTTCGGTTTTCATAAAGATACTCTGGTTTCCGCCGAGGCATTGAGGCGCTGTGTGTTGAGTAGCGGAACTCTACGTCGCGCTTTGCTTTAGGAGGAAATGAAATTATAAAATATTGCATTCTTCTGAGTGGGAATTGAAACCACAACTGTCACGCTTACAGTTATATGGTTGTGCCGCTACGCCACAACGGCCTCGTAAAATGTATAATGTCGAAAAATAAATCGAGAGGCCAGTCGTGGCGATGTGGCACTAAGTGTGACTGTAAAATCAACTTGTTGTGGGTTCGATCCCCACTCGAGGAGATGAAATATTTACTTACATTTATATTTTAATTTCTTCGCCCTATTGTCGAGGCAAAGAGCGGCGTTGATTTCTGCCACTCAACACGCAATGCCGCCAGAATTCGGCTGAAAGTGGGGAATCCACTGTCTTAACACTAGGTTCCCTCTGCCTACCCTGCTGTTTGCGGGATACAACTTAAAGCTGAAATAAATAAATAAATAATAAAATAATTCATTATTTTCATTTACTCTCTCTGGTAACAATCCAATGATTTGATAAATTGAGTAGAAAGTAGTGTCATAACACTAGGTAAACCTAGTAAACAGAGTAAACTCTGCCTAAATAATTATATGCGGTACACTGTATACAGCGTGAACTGAAAAATATATATTATACTGAGTGATTAGGAGATAGACAAACCGAAACAGATGATGGAGGATATGTATGTCCAACCATTTGTATCAATAGTTGAAAATTACCCCCTCTAATTCCGGTATCTTTAGATTGGCCAATGTGTTTCTATATTAATAACAAATTGTAAAGCAATAAAATGTGATGAAATCCATTAAAACAAATTTAGTTAAATTATTTATTTAGATTTAGAGCTTATTAATGAATTTTTGTGAACATAAATATTGATACAGTAGTAATAATAAAAAATAAGAACTAGGAAATCTATGTTTATGTGAAATATGAAATTTTAATACGTTAACTGTCTGTATAAGAACATTTTTACCTTCACATCGAATAAAATATCATATTACATAAATTTATTTAATGACTAACTTCACCTCGCACGAATTGGTTTTAATAAATATTTTATACGCCATTTTTTTCCATATATAACACAAATAATTTCAATTTCCAGTTATAACTACTAGCGCTAAGTGCATTGGAACCGTGTCTGGCAGGGCAGGCCGCGCTCGCCCCACGCCGCGGCCTCTCGGATGCCAGTCGATATATTCTCGTATGGCTCCAAATCGATGCTGTTCCTAAATGATAATAAATACATTTTTACTCTGTGCTTTCCATTTTTTTATTCGTTTAGTATAAAGTATTTTTAGTTTTTTAAATTATTTTAGTTCTTTAAAATCATTCAAAAATAAATAAAAAACATTTAAAACCAATATTCCAATACTATTTTCTTTTTAACGAATACAAAGATATTAAGATAGAGAATTCTAAATATGAACATATATTTTACTTTTTTTATTAATATGTTGTTGGTTCGATTCTCTCTCGGGGAAATAAACTATATTTCTTGATATTTTTATTGTTTCGTTCTGGTAACAAGGCAGAAGCGTGAAGTTGAGTCCCGCCACTCAACACGCAATGACTCGAAAATTCGGCGTAAAAGTGGGAAACGGAGTGTCTTAACACTAGTTTTTTTGTTTACCCAACTATATGCAGAATACAGCGTGAACCAAAAAAATAATAAAATAAACATATGAAAAGATAACTAAACCACATATGTATTAAATTCTTTTAAAAGAAAGTTTCAAAGTATATAAAGTTATGGAACGTACCCTTGGAATAACTTAGTGCCTTGAAGCAAAAGTTCAGCTCCGGAAGCATAGAGTGAAGCTTGGTGTGGCTTTTGGCAAGACAGCCTGTAGAGACAACCGTAGTCCTGGTTCTGCTGACCGGCAAGGTAGCTCAAATATAACATGATCTCGTCCTCCGTTATGTATGTAGCATTCTTGTTGTCTAAAGTAGATTTAAATAAATCAGCTTCACGCTGTATCCCGCACACAGCAGGGTAGGCAGATTGAACTTAGTGTTAAGACACTACGTTCCTCATTTTCCGCCATTTTCTGGAGGCATTGCATATATATATAAATGTAAATATAATTTCCTCGAGTGGAGATCGAACCACCAACCAGGTTTACCTGTTGTACAGTCACAGTTTGTACCCCTGCGTCACGACTGGCCTCGTTTAAAATAATTATTTATTCAATATATTTTAGGCCAGTCGTAGCGCAGTGGCACAAGCGCCTAATAGCAAACGCGACAGATTGTAGTCAAAACTCGAGAAAATTAAATATTCAATATTTTAATTTCTTCCTCCTCTGTACCAAACACGCAATGCCTCCAAAATTTGAGTGGGTTCAAGTGAAGAGTGGAGTCTCTTAACACTAAGCTCCCTCTGTCTACCCTGCTACATGCCAAATACAATATGAAACTGAAAAAAAAAGTCATTTTATATAGTAGGTCGGTTTTTTAAAGAGATTTTGTAATTCACTTTTAAAGTGTAAAGTGTAACTTTGTTTTTGAAAAAGAGTAAATAAAATTGTATTTTGTTTAAATTGTAAATCATAAATTATATATCTTTATGAAACGAATAACGAACGAATGTTTACGGCGTTGAGTTCCGCCACTCAACTCGGAATGCCTCTAGAACTCGGCGGAAAGTGGGTAACGGAGTGGCTTAACACTCGGTTCTCTCTGCCTACGCTGCTGTGAGCGGGATACAGCGTGAAGCTGATTTATGAAACAAATATTTTAGTAGGTAACACATTATTTTATACTTCTGTCAACATTCAAGTTTTTGCAGAGTGAATCTTCACTTTAATGTTAGGTATATATCGTCACATAACATTTTTATTTCCGTTACTAAATTTATATTTTTGAATTGACCTTGGAAACAAAAATATCAAATATTTAGAACAAAATAAGGTCTGGTATTAGATTTAAATAGACACGCACCAAGTAATATACGTCCTACGATAATACATAGTATTAAGACAGTATATTGACCAATTTCACAAATATATTGTATTATTTTTATATAAATGAATATATATATATATATACTAAATATCAAAATATAATCAAGTAGACTTAAATATATCTCCAACTCTTCCAAAACCCATAGAGATTTTAAAATAGAATTTAACATGTATTTTTAACAGTATTCCGAACAGCATTATGTCGTTGGTCATTTGGACGTGGACAGCGGACAGATAATCCTTCGCCAATAGGATTATTAGACTATTGGATTTACTGGAAGTAGCCCTAATGGTCATCTGTATATAAAAAAATACAGTATAAATATTCAAACGAAAATCGTCTTTAATGCTCATATAGTAGATATATATTTAGAAATAGTTTTATATAATCAAAGGTGTGCTGGAAGCAGATGTTTAGAGTGTCTCTGTCAGTATATTTCCTCATCATTATGCTATTGTGTGCAGCTAATTAAGATTGTAAAGGCTTTTGTCGGTTTACAGTCAAATAAAAGTATACAAAGTCGGTATCTACAAAAGTAAATATATATTTTATTTTATATTCCTACTAAGCGTATGTAGTGCGTGTAGAAACATGCATTTAAAATATTTTGTAACAGATTATTTAAAAAAAACTAGCAGAACTACTAAATCGATATACGAGACCAGTCGTGGCGCAGCGGCACCAGGTGTGACTGTAAAACCGACTGGTTGTGGGTTCGATTTCCATTCGAGGAGATGAAATATTTACTTAAATTTATATTTCCATTTCTTCGCTCTGGTGTCGAGGTTAAGCGCGGCGTTGAGTTCTGCCACTCAACACGCAATGCCTCCAGAATTCGGCAGAAAGTGGGGAACTGATTGTCTTAACACTAAGCTGCGAGACAGACTAAGGGAAGAAATGAAGGGTCTATAAATAAATATATAGGGTTCATAAATAAATATATGCGGGATACAGCGTGAAACTGAGTGAGATCTCATATTATTAATTTCAATTTTGAAATCATATTATTAATTTGTCTGAAATATATATATTTTTTGTGACATTGTGGTATAGAAAGACCAAAAAATAGAATTAATAATCTTTCAATTCGTAATATGATATAGCAGCAAAACGCTTGTGTATTAATTACTTTGCATTTATCACTGAATATTAATATGAAAAAGTTTGCAAATCATTACCATCCAAACTCCTGCCGTAGTGATGTCCTTTCCAGGCACCAGCTCCAAAGAACCCAGCTGCTAGTATCAAGGCCTTAAGCACGATTAATATCACCAGATTCGTCAAATTTAGACTAAGAACCTGTGAAAAATATTACATGTTAATTTTGTGTACATATTGGAAATTAAACCTAACTATAGCTGCAAGCTTCACTTTACGTTATATTTGCTTAACACAAAAATATTTCGCTATCAGGAAGCACTCAAAACATTTTTTCTTGGAATATATTACATTAATACCATGACTCATTTAAGAAAAAAGACATTACTTATCTCAAAAGGGATAGACGTATAAGTGCGGAATTTGAATTTGAAAGTGCGATACGAACCTGCGACATGCAGTCAAAACCAACCTGGCTACTCCCCGTGGACCTGGCGATAAAGTCTTTAGCCAGATTCGACACGACTTGACCTCCAGTTCCGCTCAGAAAGCTCCCAGCCATCTCCAGGAACGACGATCTCGCATAACCAGAGGTATCATTCAAATCACCATCATATCTGTCTATGTGTTGATTATTGAATACTTCAGGGGCTTCTTCTTTTGGGAGAAACGCGCTCGAGTCGTAGTTCTTGGGGTAAATCTTCTTAGCGTATTGAGGTGATGAATAAGCACCAGAATGGTCCATTGATAACACGAAATTTGGAGCAAATAAAATTAGAAATAAGTATAGTGCATCCATTTTGGGGCACTGTCAAAACACGACTGCAAGGGAACAGGTAGAGCACGCGGTAGGATTTGCGACGATGCTATTGTACTTCGCTATTTTATCTCTTCGTGCCCGCTTTTGTTTGTTGCACGCACGATGACATCCCTTAATGGCGCCATTGTTGTAGTTAAGTGGTAAATATTTTTTTGTTTAAATTTTTTCTTTACTATATTGACATATTTCTTTGTTATTAGTTATGTTATTGCCTACTTATATGTTCGTAGCCTTAATTACGATGTTAGTTTTATACTCTATGAGGCCAGTCGTGGCGTAGCGGCACAAGGTGTGACTGTAAAACCGACCGACTGGACCAGAAAGTGGGGAACGGAGTGTCTTAACACTAGGTTCCCTCTGCCTACCCTGTTGTGTGCGGGATACAGCGTGAAGCTGATTTTAGTTTTATACTCTCAATGGAACGATGTTTTAGATGCTTAAGATCCTCAGCGTTTAGCTTCAAACTGTATTTGGTACAGAGCAGGGTATGCAAAGTGAGCCTCGGAACCTTGTATTAAGACAGACACTGCGGAAACATTAAGACACTTCCGTTCCTCATTTTCAATTAATTGCTCAAGGCATTGCGTGTTCACTGGCGAAACTCAACGCCGCAATTTGTCTCACTACCAGAGCAAGAAAATAAAAATATTAAATAAAAAAAAAACATTTTTAATGCGTATTTTAGTGGGGCAAATATGGAGACCAGAGGAATACCCAGTCACTATTTTTTCTTCAATAGTTTGTAAAAAAATATAGGTCTTAGTATGTATTAAAATTTTATAAGTAGGTATTTCTTAACATATTATACGAGAAAAAGTGTCACGATGACAATACTAGGAAGGCGGCGATGACGGAAGTAGCGGAACATCTTCATTTTGTTGACACGTTGAGTTAGTTCCGTAACGATTAAGTAATTTTATGTAACATACTACATATATTTTTAACATTTTTAAAGTCTTATTCCACTCTTAGGAAAGAGAGAAAATGACCAGGTTGGTTCCATTGGGCGCAGGTTCGAGTCCCGCTACGTTCAAATTTTTATACATTTTCTGAATAAATACTATATACCTATTTGTGTTACCGGTAATATGTAAAATTGTAAAAATCAGCAACTATTGATATTATTTGAAAAAAAAAAAAAAAAATTTTTTATTTATTTTATTTACGACGTAAAATATCCAAGTGTAAAAATTCTATTTACCCTTTTTTATTATAAAAAAACATAAAAAAGAACAATATAAATTCGCTTTCGTTTAGAGAAAGTATCTACCTAAGTATATTATCCAGTCTATTACCAAGTTATTTTCATCGGATCGGTTGTTGAATATCTCATCCGTGTAAGCATTGTTTCATGGTAATAATGGTAATATTAAGTTATATTACCTTATGTGATTTGAAATAAAATCAGCTTAAGACTCCGTATACTATAAGGTAAATAGTCAGTTCGAATTTATAAAAATTAAGTAAATTAGGTACTCCCATGTTTTTCTAGTTTTGAAACAATGTATACTTAATTAGGATTAATATTTAAATATTATTATAATCTTTTCATATTTACTATACTTTAATAAAACTGATTCTATAATCTTAGGTAATAATGGTAATATTAAGTTATATTACCTTATGTGATTTGAAATAAAATCCGTTTAAGACTCCGTATGCTATAAGGTAAATAGTCGGTTCGAATTTATAAAAATTAAGTAAATTAGGTACTCCCATGTTTTTCTAGTTTTGAAACAATGTATACTTAATTAGGATTAATATTTAAATATTATTATAATCTTTTTATATTTACTATACTGTATACATATAATAAAACTGCTTCTATAATCTTATTAAATCGTTAAGCACATTCAACCTACTCTTTGGGAAGTATAATAATACTGTTATAAATAAAAACATAAAAGAAAATTTATGCGATTTAAAAAAAATGCAAATTTTTCCAATGTATTTGTTGAATTATTACTTCCCTAAAAAAAATCTTCCATAATAAAAAAAAAATTAACACGAAAAGTGCCAAGCAAGTATTGGGACCATAACTTTGCCGTAAGAAATGATTACTATATACGTGTTATGAAGACAATAAACGTTTAGGCTTGCTCTGTTGATCATGTAGCTCATCTTATGTCATGATTTTGTAATGCCTGTTCTACTTTTGTCAAAAATTAAGAAAAGCGACAATGGAAAGGTTTCCTCATTTGAAGATCAAAAATAATAACGATAACATTGAGAACATTTTATATTACAGTCTGCAGTAAGTGAGTAAGTCAACATTGTACAATTCAATACAGAAGTGGATAATACGTAGCACGGTCATGAGTTAAAACAGCTTCACGCTGTATCCCGCATACTGCAGGGTAAGCAGAGAGAACCTAATGTTAAGACACTCCGTTCTCCACTTTCTGCCGAATTCTGGGGGCATTGCGTGTTGAGTGCTCGACACCAGAGCGAAGAAATGGAAATATAAATTTAAGTAAATATTTCATCTCCTCGAGTGGGGATTGAACCCACAACCAGACGGTTTTACAGTCACACTTTGTGCCACTGCGCCACGACTGGCCTAGCATGAGTTAAATTCTTGTAATTTTAGATTTTTTTTCATAGAATTCTTTTATTATACAAGAATCAATTATTATGAATTTTACAACTGCATTACAGTCTTTTATATTTGTCTTATTGACGACTTGAAAAAGTAACTTAATTTATCTAATTTTAATTTAAATATAGATATGTAATTATGTACACACATGGTGGAATACTTATAAAATTTTTGGGCATTTAGATTGTTAAATAAATGGAAAATAAAAGATAAATAGGTATGTCTTTAAATTTATCGTCGTAATTTGGAATGTATCAAACATTTTTTTTATTTTAATCGATAATCTTTTGAAAATATATTCAATAAATATTAATAATATTTATTGATGTTCGATAATGATGTTGAGGTTCAATACAAACATAAAATTTAAATGAATGGAAAATTACAAGAAACCCATTTCTCTAGTCAAGTACTCAAGGGATCGATAATGTATTTTCATTTTCTGTATAACATATTAAATGAAAATATCGGGCATCGATATGATTTTTCGTGTACGTTCTGAATAAACAATAAATTTAACCATTTTTTTTACATATATTTTTAACAATTTTCTCGTTTTTTTTTCTTTTTCAGCTTCATGCTGTATCCCACAAATAGCAGGATAGGCAGAGGGAACCTAGTTTTAAGACACTCCGTTCCTAACGTTTAGCCGAATTTTCGAGGCATTGCTTGTTGATTGGTTGAATTTAACTTCGCGTTTTTGACTTGGTACCAGAGCGAAGAAATAAAAATATTAATAAACGATAAATAAAAATAACAACTTATAGTAATTCATGAAATATTTTGTTTAGCATATTATCGGTAATACAATACAAGTAAATATATATATATTTTTATTCAGACGTTAGCGCTATGCGGAGACAAAAAGAAACTAAGTGTAGTAATAAGTTAGTAGTTTTATGCCACTAGATGTCAGTATCGGTATACTTTCTAAGGTAGAGACAGCGTCGATTTTGTTTAGTGCTAGATATATAACGCTAGGTGTCGCCGTTAGTATATAAAATAGCGACACCTCTTAGTAGAAATACACACTTTTTCTAAATCCCAAGCAGAGTAAGAAACAATTACTTTTAGTCTACTAAATAATGTATGGTATGTACAATAGATGTCACTCATAATATGTTGAAGATTTTTTAAATTATTTTGGAGAGTATTGTAATCCAACTTATAATTGTTTTATTATGCTGCGTTTTAAATAAAATAATCAATATAAATTAAATAATTAATATAATTTATACATTCAATAATTTCGAGAAAGTGCTAACACTACCATTAGAGGCCAGTCGTGGCGCAGCGGCACGAGGTGTGACTGCAAAACCGACTGGTTGTGGGTTCGATCCCCACTCGAGGAGATGAAATATTTACTTAAATTTATATTTCCATTTCTTCGCGCTGGTGTCGAGGTTAAGCGCGGCGTTGAGTTCTGCCACTCAACACGCAATGCCTCCAGAATTCGGCAGAAAGTGGGGGACGGACGACTTAACACTAGGTTCCCTCTGCCTACCCTGCTGTGTGCGGGATACAGCGTGAAGCTAACACTACATAGCTGCGTGCGGGGACGAAATCGGCGGCAAGGGCGCCCCCCATTGCACTCGTGCTCATGCTTGCGGCCGTAAACGGAGCGTTGAATTATTTTAAATGTACATTTTCTAAAAAAGTATACATTCAAATTACATTTTATAAAAGATTTTTCTACAAAGTTTTTTTTCATAAAATTTCCTTGATAATGGAATAATTTCCGCTCATAAGTTTCAATACCTTTATCAAATAAAAAACGTTGAAATGACCTTGCAATTTTCAATTATTTTTTTGTCACAAAATATCTTATTGTGACTTATTTATAAGAGATAGATATACCGTATCACGGCCTATTTTTTAGAATTAATAAAATAAAACATTTCTTCCATACAATGTACTGATATATTTTACTATATTTGCAGCGCACGCGCTTAAAGCAATTCGATGACGTTCATTATTATTATTATTATTTCGTCGTTTAAGGTTAACTAAGACTTACACCATAATATTATATAGCCTATAGCATTTGAAGAACGTAGCTTTCAAACAAAACCAAAAATAAGTAAATCGGACCAGTAGATACTGAGATCTTAGCGTTTAAACAAACAAACAAACTCTTCCGCTTTATTATATTAGTATAGATAGGTTATTCAAATTCATAGTTTTACGTCCAGACCATAGGCTATAACCGTACAATAATTATCTATTTATGTCTGGTAGGTTTTATGTGAAGCGCGAACAAACTAACAGACACATATAAAGACAAAAATTGCTGAGTGGTTTTTAAGCTTTTATTATCGGTAAATTAACTGAATTAAAAAAAGAAGAATTACTTCTTTTTTTATATCTTTTATATACAAAATTATCTTTTTTATCCTTTCCTTATATATACAGCTGAGTAATTTTTTTTCAATATTTCTTTCATCTCCTAATGCGGGAAGAAACACTTAAGCAGCATTATTATAGCAAAGGTAAATTATAATTGTTTTTCAAGGAGAACGAATTTGAAGTGAAAGAATACGAATTTGAAATGTAATAGTGTTAGCCCAAATCCCAGGGCCGCCAGATCTACGTCATTTTAGCAACGCTGAAATTATGAGGACTTAGGTCTAACATGAGATCTCCCTTTCGGAAGTAGCGCCAAATAAAGGCATATCTCTGTCTGGGAGGATGATTGAGCTATCTGATCTCTGATCTGAGTCTGTGTGCTGATAGGAAGTCTTGAAATAGTCCGTAAATAATATACGTAAAATCAAAGCTTGCTAGTATAACGTATTTTGCCCTAAATTTAGGCCCTAGCTTCAGGACGTCTGGCAGAAGTAGAGGCCGAGGTAAAGGTGGTGATGGTAAATATATATTTTTTATACTATTCTTAACAATATATTTAAATACGAGCGATTTTACTTTAGCGTAGCTAAGCGGGCCTTAGCGGGCTTTAGCGTAGCTCACTTTCAAGTTAGTAAGTACGCATACTGTCCTAACTACGTATTAGACTATTAATCTTCAAAATATCAGCTTTGCTAAAATGACGTAGGTTTGGGGGCCTTGGGAATATTTATAAAACCAAAATTTATTTTAAATAATAATACGTATATTTTTCCAATACAATAAGATAAAACGACAAGTACTTATACAATTTTGCTAGTGTATTTCTTACTACAAAAAACATGATAGAAGTCAAGGCAATCTATAAAGATTCTCTAAATTGCCTTCATTGTGATTTTTGCAAAGTAGATGCACCAAAAATCGAGAACCTGCCTATTTTATCATTTACAAACAATCTTTATCAACCAAGGTAAGGCCAGTCGTGGCGCAGCGGCACGAGGTGCGACTGTGAAACCGACTGGTTGTGGGTTCGATCCCCACTCGAGGAGATGAAATATTTATTTAAATTTATATTTCCATTTCTTCGCTCTGGTGTCGAAGTTAAGCGCGGCGTTGAGTTCTGCCACTCAACACGCAATGCCTCCAGAATTTGGCAGAAAGTGGGGAACGGAGTGTCTTAACACTAGGTTCCCCTGCCTATCCTGCTGTGTGCGGGATACAGCGCGAAGCTGATTTGATTTGATTTATCAACCAAATTAAAGTTCAACGAACGTTCATCAGTTTAGATTTCACCAACAGCACCATCTATCTATTCATCGGTGATTCCACTCGACGGGTCAGAGTTCAAATCCAATCGGCAAGATCAATGTAATTATGCAGTGTTTTCTCTGAGTCACCGCCGCGCCGCCGCGAGCGACGTGAGAGCGGTGAAAATGGTTTGGTAGCAGAAAGTGAAACCAAGCCTTGACCGTCACGACTATAAAACTGTGGAGTCGTTTGTTATTCATTTTCTTGAATTATTAATAAAATTTAATTTAAGTTATTAATATTGTTAATAGTTAATTATTATTATATATACATATTCAATTTACCGGTAACTTAAAAGTAAGCAAATGCTGTGTATGTGTGAAAAATGTTATGAAAAATATAAGAAATTGTTAAAGTGAATCGAAAATTATTATTATTATTTTATTTTTTTATAGCTTCACGCTGTATCTCGCATGTAGCAGGGTAGGCAGAAGGTGCCTAGTGTTAAGACACTCCGCTCCTCATTTTCTGCCGAATACTGAAGGAATTGTGTGATGAGTGGAGGAATTTAGAGCGAAAATCGAGGGTTTTGAATTGTAAAACTTATAATTGATTTTTTTTGTGTACTCTATGATGGGTGTCTATAAATATACAATTTATATAATGCAATTAATTTAGGCCTACATTTATCTATACCTATTAAAACACCACGCTTCAATGATTGTCTGTTAGATTAAAAAAAGAAAATAATAAACTGCTTTTACTATTCTTCAATTAAGATTTTTCTTGTTTCACGCACATTTTAAAATAAAAAATATCGTTTATTTAACCATAACTACTCTACAGCTGTACATGTTCTCTTCCAAGCAAAATGTTTAGGCGGATCAAAGGAAAGTGCTTTGTTGTTATTATAAAACTCTAAGTAATTACGCTTTCGAACTTTACCGCCGTGATGCAACGCTCGGTAACTGTGACGGACTCCAGCGGTGAACTAGAAAATGTGTTTTATGTAGAATATTTGAATAGAGTGGTTGAAATGTTATTTTAAACTTAAGTATTGGATAACGAGTTCGAATTTAAGGTAAAGTTGATATTGAAATAGATGTTTGGAAATTTTGAATAAATTAATTTTGAAAAGTTCGTTTGATGGAATTAAAAAAAAGGTTTCAAAATTTGTTTAATGCTAGTCATGGCGCAAGGGCTCAAGCGTAACTGTAACTGCGGTCGGTTGTGGGTTCAATAATCATTCGAGGAAATGAAATATTTAATGTTTTTATTTCTTTGTTCTGGTATCGAGGCAAAGCGCGGCGTTGAGTTCACCACTACACGCAATGCCTCTAGAATTCGGTGGTAAGTACTGAGCGGAGTGTCTTAACACTCTTAACCCTCTGTCTACCCTGCGATATGCGGGATACAGCGTGAAGCTAAAAAATATATGAATAATATTATTGGTTTTTGCAATTGACTTTGACTTGTAACTCCGATATTATCAGTTGTTTAGAATGATTTAATGGAATTAAGAAAAGCCACGATATCTTTTGAAATTCAGCTTAAAAGCTAGGCATTTCGTCGTTCGTCACTGGTGTTTCCTTATAAAACCTGAATTATTGAAAGCAACATGATTATTTTAGAATGGATGGATGGGGCCAGTCGTGGCGCAGGGGCACAAAGTGTGACTGTAACTGTAAACCGACTGGTTGTGGGTTCGATCCCCACTCGAGTAGATGAAATATTTACTTAAATTTATATTTCCATTTCTTCGCTCTTGTGTCGAGGCAAAGCGCGGCGTTAAGTTCTGCCAATCAACACGCAATGCCTCCAGAATTCGGCAGAAGAATTCGGCAGAAAGTGGCGAACCCCTAACACCAGGTTCTCACTGCCTACCCTGCTGTGTGCGGGATACAGCGTGAAGTTGATTTAAAAAAACTTAACGAAAATAGAACCTAATAATTTTTGAGAAATGAAGTCGAATAAATATGCTTAGAATCATTTTTGTCAGATTGTATCTTTTTTCTTTTTCACAGGTATTTATTTGGACGAGAACAATATCTTTTGTTATCTTTCTTTAGAGGAAGTACGAAGAAAGTATGAATTGATCTCGTAATACAATTGTTATTGTTATAAAATGATTGGCCCATGTAATATATCATTTATGCAAATGCTACGGAAGTATTCTTTATTTAGCTGTTCCCTATTGTATTTTTTTAGCTCAAAAAAAAATCCGATATAATATCATATATTATATACAAATTCCTATAAATAACTAAAAAAAGCGCATTACACCAGTTAGTCAATTTGAGGACCCCTTGGGAACCCTTTTTACGAAAATTGCACAGACTACCATACATTTGACAAAATGTACAACACTTTTCTATCTATAAAGTGACATATACGTTGCTATGGCAACGCGTATTATTATGTATATTGTAACCGTCAACGGGTCCTCTAGTAGATATTAATTATGTGTATGAAAATATTTTGAAATTACACGTGAATATTTATTAAATGTCAATTTCGAAAATTCTTTATTAAAATATTCAAAGTCTGCATTTTAGTTTTCAATATTGTAATTTATATTTCAATATCATCTACTATACTACTTTTAAAATATAAATGACAATATTGAATAATTTGATCAAACAATATTTTTTTTTATTTTAATTTTTTTTTTCTTTTAAATGTATTATTATTTTTATTACATGTGAAAGTAACTTCTCGTTATTTGTTTGCACACACTGTAAACGTATATAATAATATTTCTAAACCTATAATATTATAAGTTTAGAAATATTATTCAGCAGGTATAAATTATAAATATGTATTTCTGTGCAAAAATAAGTTAGTACCAACGTAATATAAGCAGATCGTACATTTGAGCCACGAGTGCTATTTGACAAAACTAAACAATTCTGGTACTATTGTCATTTCATGTCACATATTGAAAAAAGAAACGCACTGTATGAGATGGGTTAAGTTTTCATTTTTTTTAGATTTACGTTGAATAATATTATGTACTTTCTTATGTTGGAAAGAGATAAAAAACGTTGAAACTAAAATCTAAAAAGTATTTATTATTTATTTATTTCAGCTTCACGCTGTATCCCGCACACAGCACTTTCTGCCCAAGTTTGGAGGCATTGCGTGTTAAATGGCGGAATTCAACGTCGCGCTTTGCCTCGACACCAGAGTGAAGAAATGAAAATATAAATTTAAATAAATATTTCATTTCCTCGAGTGGGGATCGAACCCACAACCAGTCGATTTTGCAGTCAAACTTTGTGCCCCTGCGCCACGAGTAGCCTCAAGAAACCATATTACATATGTAATAAAGCTTCAACTAAAGAAGAATTTGAACCAACGATCTGCTGTTTGTTGCATGTCATTTAGAAAGCAATAGAACAAAGACAGTATATTTTGATTACGTTTTGTTTTTTTTTAAAAGGAACATTAAGAAAAATCAACTTGTTTATCTTCCACAGCGTAAAATATTCTTAAAGTAGTAGTAAGTAGGCAGATATATAAATTATTAAGGGAGGGTCAAGTGGTGGACATGCTATTCAAAACAAAAGACAAAATCTGGGTTAAAACAGCCTTTTCATTTTGTATGAAATAGCTCTGTACTTTTAAAATATGCTCTTAAAATTTATTCAAGACTTAGTTTTGGTGAGAAATAAATTGCACTATATTTTTGCGTGAAAATATATTTTTTAACTTTACGCTGTATCTCACATAGTATAACGGGGTAGGAGAACGGGGAATCCAGTGTTAAGACACTCTGTGCCTCACTTCCTGCCAAATTTTCGAGACATTACATATTGAATGGTGGAACTCAACGCCGCGCTTTCTTTTAGTTACCATTAAATAGTACATTCCCCCGAGTATGATAAAAAGACTATGAATCGTAATATAATTTTAAATTTGAACAATTGACTTTTTAATCTTTTTTAAACCTATTTTTTTTTAAATATAATACATATATTTATGGCATGAAATATAATAGAGATTAGAGACCATACATTAACCTAGAGAAACAGATAAAAAAACTACTTTTAAAATGTTATGCCTTCTCAAGTGTGACATTATAAGAAATCGTAGCGAATAGTATAATAAATGACTATTCGAGATTAAATTTTTACCTCAATCATTGTTTCACTAACACACTTTACGACGCCTATATTGCAGTCGTCGCTTTATAAGATAGATAGATAGATATCTATCTATCTTATAAAGAAAGTACTATGTTATTAAGAGAAATTATTGTAATAAATGCTATAATTTCTCTTAAAAAATGCTATTATTATTGCAGTTTGTGTATTGATAAATGTACTGAGTTGATGAAAATATGAATTAAATTTACTACATGCTAGTCGTGTTATAAATTTACTAGAGGCCAGTCGTGGCGCAGGGGCACGAAGTGAATCTGTAAGTCGACTGGTTGTGGGTTCGATCCCCACTCGAGGAGACGAAATATTTACTTAAATTTATATTTCAATTTCTTCGCTTTGGTGTCGAGGTTAAGCGCGGCGGCGGTGAGTTCTGCCACTCAACACGCAATGCCCCCAGAATTCGGCAGAAAGTGGGGAACGGAGTGTCTTGCCTTGCTTCTAGATAAAGCGTGAAGCTGAAAAAAAAATTACTACATATATATCGAGCACGTTCTTCTTCTTCTTTTACATAGCATTAGTCCCGGCTTTTATTGCCAGGGTCTGCCTTCCGACTCAATCCACTCTACTTTGCACGATCTTCAGCATCCTCAGTGGTTAGTCTATTGGCTCCCATGTCCTGCATCACAACATCTAGCCATCGCTGCCTTGGGTGCGCGGGGAATCTAAAGGACTAAGATCTGGCACGTTCTGTTGTTTATTTATTTAGATACTTATTACGTAACAAAGAAAATAAAGTAAAAAAAAATCGTATTCCATAATGCCAGTTCTATAATAGCGAGAAAGTGCTATAATAAATCATTCTAGCGAATTATAGTTTATATAACTAAAGTGCAAATATAATCCATTGTAAAAATTTATGCCTTTCAAATCGGGCGTTTAAATGGCTACAAAAAATCATTTGCATGTGTTCACGTAATATTGAAAGTAACCACGCTAGTACCGTCATGACAAGATTTTTTGATAATGGCTTCTTAAAATTTAAAAACAGTTTATAAACTTTTGTGGATTGAATTTTGAATGGGTTTGAATAAGTAGATAAATAAAACCGGTTAAGTGCGAATCGGACTTGCCTACAAAAGGACAAAAAAGTCTTATCTTATAAGGGTTCCGATTTTATCTTTTACCTCAAAAAGTATCCCTGGAACTAAAAATGTGGTTAGTAGGCACTAAATAAGCTATTATATTATAAATTTATGAATTACGAATTACATTTGGTATACAGAGTTTAATAGAAATTGTTTTATACAATCAGTTGCTAGGCTGTAATGAAGTCGGTTAAAATATTATGCGTATAATATGTAGGCTACAGTTTATTTTCATCTTCACGATGTATCCCTCAAGTAGCTGGGTCGGCAGAGGGAGCCTAGTGTTAAGACACTGTGTTCTCCACTTTCTGCCAAATTCTAGACGCATTGCGTTGTTCGCCTTGACACCAGAGCGAAGAAATGAAAATATTAAATATTTCATTTCCTTCAGAGGGAATCGAACTCACAACCTAAAGCGTTGACAGTCACACGTTTGTACCTGGATGTAAGCAACAGAATTTATATTGTGATGTTTCTATAATTGAAGTTCGATACGTACATCTTTACTTAGAGCAGAGTGAGAGAAACTGGTGATAATTCAGTAGTTTCATAACTTTCCAACTTTAAAACTTGTTGATCCTTCTTCTATTGCTTGAATACACTAATATCAGCAACTATGTGTTGCGTAGACCACACATCGAGGAAGGAAGCGGAAGGAGGATCACGTCATACACGTCACGAGGAAGTCTATAGGCTAGTAACCCATTGAACCTCCACTTAGAGTTGCTTTTGCCACTTCGAATATCTTCGCTCGACCAAGGAGGTGAAGCCGCAGGTAAAAGTTAGTTATAAATATAAATATTTCACCGAGGATGACTGAGCCCCCATATCCAATAAGTTCTGGCATACAACTTAAATAGGAAAATCATGATTATCTTTATTTTTATATTACTGAAAACAATTCAAAAAATTGAAGAGGCCGGTCGTGGCGCAGCGGCACGAGGTGTGACTGCAAAACCGACTGGTTGTGGGTTCGATCCCCACTCGACGAGATGAAATATTTACTTAAATTTATATTTCCATTTCTTCGCTCTGGTGTCGAGGTTAAGCGCGGCGTTGAGTTCTGCCACTCAACACGCAATGCCTCCAGAATTCGGCAGAAAGTGGGGGATGGAGTGTCTTAACACTAGATTCCCTCTGCCTACCCTGCTGTGTGGATACAGCGTGAAGCTAATTTAATTTAATTTTTTTTTTTTGAAAACAATTATTATTATTTTATTAACTTGTTTGGTGCATAAGTAAATGTATTCGTTTTATTATCATATATAGTTTGGGTATCTATATATAGTATTTGTATTGTAGCTGTAAATACCTATATACATATATTCTTGTATTTAATTTTAAAGCTTGTTTAAAAAAAATAAAAAAAAACTGTCAATATGTTATAAAAAAAACTCTACATAGTTGCAAAATAAGTATTTTGTATGTTAGTCTTGTTTATTTTCCAAGACGTAATTTAAAATGACAGGTAAAAGCACACAATTAGAGCAAAGTTGATCGAATGATAGGGATAATGAGTGGTATCGCGGAGAGAGCTGTGAACATTTCTATATATACTTAATAATAAATAAGTAGTTTTTAATTCTTAATCTTAAATATAATATAATTTAATAAGATTAGAAATGCGCCAATAATGCTGAGACAAAAGTAGTATTATTTGATAATTTCTGTCACTTTAAGTCTTCCAGTATAATCATAATTTTTTTTTTTTTACCTTCACTCTGTATCCCGCATACAGCAGGGTAGGCAGAGGGAACTTATAGTTTTTATTATAGTATAAATATGTAGTTGCCTAATAAATAGTAACATTTAGTCAATATCATAAATAACAAACAGCTGGTTACTTCAAGTAGACATGCACTAAATATAAATTATTCATATCAGATTTTAAGTTCACACGAAATTGAACAATGAAGATTTCACCGCATTCAAATCCTGTGAAACTTTTCACGCAGATAAAGCATTACAAAATGAAAAACATTTTCACCGTGACTCAGGTCAGGGTTTCGAGAGAAATGCGATTCTAAATTAAGATAAACGACTAGTAGACAGCAGTCGCAGTGCAATTATGTCGCTTATTCGTCGTGACCAAACTAAAATTACCTCAGTATTAGAGAGCAGGGAGGGCGACCGCTGTGCATCTACTATCAAAACTATATCAGCGAGGCTCGCTCGTTGCTGGCGCTCAGTATCCGCGCGCTTCGACTGCGCGCTCACACGCGAACGTAAAAAAGTGAAACTCTCGCTATGGAAATGATAGTGATTTTGACTATTTGTTTACTTCATTTAACATTCGTTAATCCGAATGATGATATGCGATACGAAAAAAATGAAAAATTTAAAACGTATCAGTTAGAGGTGCCCGGAAAAGAACCGATTACTATTATTGAAAGTGAGCCTTCTGCTAAAGATTTGCGGTACACGTGGGATGCTACAGAAACAAGTTTGGAAAATGATGCCGATATAAAAAATTTAATGGCACATATGATCTACGATACAAAAGACAATAAGCCACGTTGTTATGGACCATCCTGCCAAGAAGGATTCATCGAAGATGAAGGGCCACAGCAGGATATCGAGGATTTTATTATTGAGAATTCCGATAAATTGAAGGATTTTAGTGAGCTTTCTAGTGAACGCCTACAGGCTATAGCTGCACTGGCTGCAAAATTGAAGAGAAATAAAATTAAAGATAGATTCCCCACTGCGGGCTCTGATGATGAAAATGATGATAAAGTATTCACATCTTGGAATCGTCTTAAAGTGAAGCAACATAAACATCCCTACGATGACAAGGATGGTTGGGTAACATTAGAACCCGTCGCTTGGTCTACAAGCAAAATATCAAAGTGGAAGCCAAATGTGAAAAAACAAAAGCCTACATATTGGAATGACGACGAAGACAACAAACATTATAATGATGACCGTTACCCTTCTTTTCAAGAACAAGATAATGGCTACATATATCCTAATAAAAGACCACTTTCTCGTCCTGGTTTTATAAATAACAAATTGCATGTTCCTCAAGAGTACGACACTGAACTTCCATCGAAACCATCTTGGACAAAGAATAAACCGCAGCAAAATATGTACAATCAACATTCTTTATGGTCTACAGATGAAAACCGTCGACCAATTAAACATAATTGTAATAAAGACGAAGGATACGCTAGTGAGGACTCTGTATATTATGGAATGTCTGATGATCTAGTGACTGATTCTCGTCCTTCCAGTTTTCCATTTGAGTACGAAGCGTTGCACCAATCTCCGATGCAAAAGAGACCACTACGGAAACCAACACCTGTAGTTTATGCAGGTGACGAATATGATAGTGATCGTTCTTCTAGACCACCGTATGGTGACGGACAGTGGGTCTTACTTTCAACGACTAAAGGATATAGGAACAAGAAACGACAAAGATCACTTGACACATCCAATGAAAATTTAGGTGTTCCATCCGTTACATCGCATCAGGCTGTCTCTCTTACCGTACTTCCCACCGACGATAGTTCTCCTACAAATATGACTACATCACATGGCGGATTATTAGAAGTTGAAAGAAGTTTCCAAACTGTGGAGGAATCAAAACGTGATATGGATTTAAAGAATGATTTAGAAGTTGCAGCAAGTCAGCAACGACCTGTTAAGCAGAAAGTTTCGAGGAAGAAAATATTAAGTACTAAAAATACACCTGATAGCTCAACTGTGCTAGCAGCCGTCGGAGCGGGTATGGTTCCAGCAGCGATGGCAATGGTCGTACCCATGATGTTAGGTAAAAGACGAAGACGAGATATTACTGGGGACCCACAGATATATAATTTAGATGAACTTATAAATATACACTAATGTAGTAATTTAATGTATTTATTAGTTATTTATTCTTTTAATTGACAATTGGGAAACGTGTGTCTGTGATTTACAATACAATTCTGCTTCTTGTGTGAATGAAGCAAAGTTTAAAATTCTATTATTTATTTTTTAGTATTAAGTATAAGTTAAGTTATTAAATTAATTGAATTAAATGAAATCCCCACGAGTTTATTTAAAGATATTAATGTTTATTTTCATATTTCTGTAAAGTTCATTCTATAACAAAATTTATTCATTGTTATTGGTTTTAAATTGCATAATCAAACATTCATACATACATTTAAATTAACAAAAAAAAATATCTTACATATTTTGTTTTCTGTATTCTGTGTTTCTGTTGTATTTTGATTTCTGTGTACAAACATGTTTCAAAGTGAACATATTAATAAATTATTTACAATAAACAAAAATAGAACGGTAAAAATGTTTAATTTTTCTTTTTTGATCTTATATACATAATATATGAAATTATTTAAATAAATTAAAAAGTTACATTGGTTCAAAAAATATACAAAGAATCATTTTAATTGTTTAATAAAAATTATAACAAAGATTTTTACTTAAATTATGAACACCAATTTTGTAAAAGTTGAAAAACAGTGTGATAAATTTGTACAATTAAGAACTTAATATAAGTAAGTACAGAAAATTGTAAGTATTTTATCTTAATATTATTAATTAAATAATTAATTTAAAAAAATGTTATTTATATTAGAATTTATTATATATATCAGTACAGGTGAATAGGTTCGTCTGGTTGATGATACATTTTACCAGTTTCTACGGCGTCCTTCAGATACTTTACACTAAATACGCAAAGTATTAAGAGCACTGAAAACAAAAGAGGATATAAATAAACATATAAAGTGAGAGACTATGAAATTATAAAAAATATTTTGTTTATAAATTTACTGAATATATTACAATATACTTTAAAAAGGCCAGTCGTGGCGCAGAGGCACAAAGTGTGACTGCAAAATCGGCTGGTTGTGGGTTCGATCCCCACTCGAGGAAGTGATTTATTTATTTACATTTATATTTTCATTTCTTCGCTCTGGTGTCGAGGCAAAGCGCGGCGTTGTGTTCCGCCACTCAGCACTCAATGCCTTCAGAATTCGACGGAAAGTGGGAAACGGAGTGTCTTAACACTAGGTTTCCTCTGCCTACCCTGCTGTGTGTGGGATACAGCGTGAAGTTGATTTGATTGATTTGATTTTACTTTAAAATTTAATGTTTTATGAATCAAGTCAATCTTAAAGAGTTTAAAAAGCTAATTCAAATTGTCATTCATTTAACAGAGTTTTAAGTAGTGGATTTCGTCACCTAACTATATATAAAAAGAATTTTTTTATTCTATAAGGGAGTAGATTAACAAAGAACAGGACGTTAAAGAATTTCTAATTTTTTACCGTCAGAAACCACGAGAACAGCAAGGCGAGGCCAATCTGTCATCAGCGATGCCCACGCTATTAGCGCCATCGTCAAGAAAATGTGTATAAATGTATACACGAAGAAAGTTGTGATTGCGCAAACGTTCAACTAAAACAAAAAGATATAATGGATATATAAATAAAATTAATATATATATATTTAACTGCAACATAATGTTGCCACCTTGCTGGTTTCTTCACGTGCCATTAGTGATGTTTAAAAGTTTTTAGTGATACGTTTTCATTGTATAGTGTTTTCTTGTTTTTTAGTTCATATGGAATCTGGCAACACATTTTAAACAGGGGAATCCGATATCCTTAAATGCCCTATAATATAATGCTTTACGCTCTATGATTCTCGGGAATTCTTTCGTCGTAATCATTAATTAATGTTTTCTTTTATTTGTCATTTCGAGTTCGTAATTTGTTTTGTGGTGCTAATTTAAAATAAAAAGATTTATATTCAATAACGGAAGTGCCAATGAAATAAAAAAATAATTTCTGAAATGAGTATATGGTTTGAATTTTTACTCGATATTTATAAGCGTTCTTGAGATAAAGTCTCTTGGCAGACAGATAGGCGGACGGACAACAAAGTGATTTTATAAAGGTTCCTTTTTACCTTAAATGGTACTAAACCCTAAATAAATAATTATAATATGAACATTTAATTAAAACACTTACCTTATGAACACCAATCGTATATATAGACGCGAAAAGTAACAGCAGAAAGCTAATGACGGTATACACGATTAAGTATATTAAACCTAGAAACGGGGAATCTGCTAACTTATCTTCCAATTCAAATGTTGTAAATATCACTAAAAGTATATTGACTAAGTGGTACAACATAGCAGCTAAGCTACATATCTGAAAATAAGAAAAATAAAATTACTTCACATAGTTCATGAAACTCGAGGCCAGTCGTGGCGCAGCGGCACAAAATGAAATTGTAAGACCGACTGTTTTTGGGTTCGATCCCCACTCGAGGAGATGAAATATTTACTTAAATTTATATTTCCATTTCTTCGCTCTGGTGTCGAGGCAAAGCGCGGCGTTGATTTCTGCTACTCAACACGCAATGCCTCCAGAATTCGGCAGAAAGCGGGGAACGGAGTGTCTTAACACTAGGTTCCCTCTGCCTACCCTGCTTTGTGCGGGATACAGCGTGAAGCTGATTATGATTATTTATGAAACGCCTGATAAAAACTTATAGCAAATACAATTATACTTACAATCACTATGTAACCGAATACAATATTTCCCAGCCTCAACGGAAAACAGAATAGAAACTTTCTCGTCATTTTTACTTGTTTCAATATCTGAAAAATAAAATGTTTGTCCATATAAATTATTTTTTTTGAGATATTACAGTTAGTTTATTTTAAGTTTAAAATTAGCACAAGTTGATTATTTAAAATTATTCATGGTTCCGTTAAAATATAATACTTACAAATACTCATATTTTCGTATTATTTTTTTAAATGTTTGTAGTACTTTAGGCAACATTTTAATTGTTTTATATATGAAGTGATGGCGGAGTAACAACACAATTACGCTAGCAGTACAGCTCCTATTTCTTATTCCTTTGTTACTCTCTTTCATTTATTGATTTTTTCTTATATATTAATAAGCAAAGGACACAACCTATACCGATAAAATCTCTGCACGATGTGTTATTTAGGGTTAATTAGATGTGTGTATGTCCAGTGACCGTTCAGCGAGGGATCTATTCTAAACCTGTACAGAGTTCCGTTTACACATTTACATTGCTACCTATTTATTAAATTTTGTTATATTCTAATCAAGTTTTAAACCAATATAAATCTAAAAAAATAATATTTCTAATCAAGTTTTAAACAATAATACCAATTTTGCGATGTTATATTTAATTTAATTATTTGTAAAAAAGTAATCGAATATTTTAGAAAAAAAAGAATCTTCTATTATTCTAAATAATCATTTTTCTAAGTAATATTACAAAATTGAGGCCAGACGTGGCGCTGCGGCTCGAAGTGTGACTGTAAAACCGACTGGTTGTGGGTTCGATCCCCACTGGAGGACATGAAATATTTACTTAAATTTATATTTCCATTTCATTGTTCTGGTGTCGAGGCGTTGAGTTCTGCCACTCATCACGCTATACCTGCAGAATTCGGCAGAAAGTGGGGAACGGAGTGTCCTACCACTAGGTTCCCTCTGCATACCCTGCTGTGTGCGGGATACAGCGTGAAGCTTAAAAAAATATTACAAAAAAAGTTGCTTTTATTTTCAGCTCAGCTCAGGTTAAGACCTGAATATTGTATATCTTATAAATATTATAAATCTGTCCTATGACATCAGTAACCTCTGATCCTATCTAGCTTATTTGGAAAACCCACGCAAGTAAAAGCAAAAAGTTAGTAATCTCAGCCCACGACAAATCAAATTTATACATCAAGCATCCTTACATTATTGAATATCGAGCTTATAAACGCTAAAATACACAAAATCTTTATCGTAAGTATCTTATAACGCCAGTCGTGGCGCTGGGGTACAGGTGTGTGTATGTGTGTGGCCCGCGACTGGTTGTGAGTTCGATGTCTACTCGAGGAAATGAATATTTATTCACATTTATATTCTCATTACTTTGCTCTGGTGTCGACGCAAAGTGCGGCGTTGAGTTCCGCCACTCAACACGCAATGCTTCCAGAACTCCGTGGAAAATGGGGAACGGAGTGTTTTAACCATACGTTCTCTCTGCGTAACCTGCTGCGTGCGGGATACAGCGTGAAACTAATTATATTTTTAAGTATCTTATACTAAACTCGTGGGAGTAACAGAGGTCATTGTATGATGGTTCAAAGTTACGGTTCAGAGGTTTGTAAAAGCGAGGAGCGAATGTTCTTAAGATTGCTTTGTGCTTAGTAACGCCATAGGGAATTATAAAACGTGATATTGTCTCGTATATTTTATAGCTTTAAATACTATGTTTATGTTTTACATTTTTAATGTGTTTTTCCACACTTAGGAAACGTAATACTATTTAAAAAACATATTAAAATTTGGACGTAGCGGGATTTGAACCCGCGCCTGTTGGACAGTTTGCAAGAGGCGCGGGTTCTAATCCCGCGTTCAAATTTTAATAAGTTTTCTAAAAAGAACGTTGTTTATTATTTATGTTTTTTAATGATCATGCAGTGTGACTACATTAAATTAAACATAAAAAAAAACTAAAGTAAGTCATCTAATTTTCACAGCTGTTCACATATTATATAATTTATTACCTCATTATAATTAGACAATATAAACGTATGAACACCGCAACGTGACTGTAACGTGTCGCAGGTTGTGGGTTCGATTACTACTCGAGGTAAGGAAATATTTAATATTTTCATGTCTTCGTTCTAGTTTCGAAGCAAAACGCGGCGTTGAATCCCGCCACTCAACATGCGACGCCTCCAGAATTCCGGGGAAATTAGGGAGCGACGTGTTTTCTGAACACTCGTCTCCCTCTTTCTACCCTGATGTATACAGCATGAAGCTGATTTATCTTATATGTGTTATATGCTTACGGGATGGAAGCGTCGCCGCTCCTTTTACGGGGACAGTATATAGGGTAAAATATTTAAAACCGACGATTTAACGAAACTAATCAAGATACCTCAACAGTTTAGACGTAGGATTCCTTTTTCATTTCACGATGTTTATCCATACCTGTATTTCGTGTGACGCAGTTACGCATAGATACCAATAACGTAAACACATACTATGTACTACAAAAATACTACTAAAGGTTAAACAACTTTGAACTTTGCCACCAATACCCACGACCTATGCGGAGGTTTCCTTTTGATAGGTTTATATGTGCGTGCGTCGGTCTTGACAAATGTGTTTTATTTTACAACGACAATTTTATTATTTATTCTGTTCAAAATAATAGATTTTCATTTTTGTTAAATAAAAAAGAATAATTGTATAAGGCTTTTATAGAGTAGTTAAAACTGTGGTTTCATTTAAAGTGGTGCTGACAAAAACACTGTATATGTATACTTAAGTCTAAAGTTTCAAGAGATATTTGTACCGTACCCGTTATTTACTACGCTTCAATTCATCTAACGAATTCGTTACATGAATTGAATAGTAATACTACCTAGTAGTCAATAAGCCAGCAATAAGTATTATCATAATTCATGATGAATAATAATTTTATGTATAATTGCTATTACTTTTTAATCGAGGACGTACACGATTAAACACATTTTGTAAATATATATGAATATACCAAAATTTTAAGGCCAGTCGTGGCGCAGGGGCACAAAGTGTGACTGTAAAATCGACTGGTTGTGGGTTCGATCCTCACTCGAGAAGATGAAATATTTATTTAAATTTATTTATTTATTTGATTTATTGTAATCAGCTTCACGCTGTATCCCGCATACAGCAGGGTAGGCAGAGGGAACTTAGCGTTATGAGGCAATGCCACGCTTTGCCTCGACACCAGAGCGAAGAAATGAAAATATAAATGTAAGTAAATATTTCATTCCCTCGAAAGGACATCGAACCCACAACCAGTCGATTTTACAGTCACACTTGCGCCACGACTGGCCCCTATTGATTTAGCTTATGTATCTCACTGTACACATGACCATTATGGGATTGTATGTTAATAAATCGCTATAGCTTACATTTAATATTTATTGTGACATATTGGCTGGCTGGAAACGCCATGGTTATGGGTTTGATCCCAGGAGTGGGAAATGAATAATTTTCTTTTCTCTGCTCTGGTAAACAAATTGCTGCGTTGAGGTATCGAATTCGGGAGATATTAAGGACCAGAGTATCACATCACAACTTTTCTTTTCTTAAATATAAAATTTTCAATATTAAGATGTTTTGTTAGACATGGACTGGAAACTTATAGTTTTTTTCTTTTTTCCGTCTCTATAGCACCTATATTTGGAGATACTTAGCTCTAAAGAAATATACCTTCTTTATTTCCTTAATTAGAATTTATAAAGTGTGGCGAAGCGAGGAATTTAAGGTAATAATCATATTATCATATTTCTATTTTAAAAAGTTTCATTATAATTTAGCTAATGTTTAATAATAAATTGATATATAGTCATCTAGAAAACGTACAAAAAATTTAACGTAGCGGGATTTAAGCCTGCGCCTCTTGAACGCTTCCCCAGCTGGTTTAAATCCCGCTACGTTCAAACATTTATTGATCTGAGCGAAGCGAAGCTCTTACTGGTCAAGAGTGTGTTTCGTTGTAATGCTACTCCTCCTAGACCGTTAAACCTACAGCTCTGAAATTTTGTAGGAACGTTGTGGACGACGCGGTGATCCCATTGAAGTAGTTTGGTGATAATTGTAATTGTAGTTTTTGAGTAAATAGTCAAAGTGTGCCCCATAGAGTTAAGCTTTAAAACGTTTTGGAATTTACGCACACAGATTAAATTTTGACTAACCTAACTCATCGCGTGCGGACGTAATAGAAAATTTCGCAAAAAATCGAAAAATTTTGCGTAACATAGCTTCGCTCAGCTTCACCCGCCGTGCAAGCATGTGGCGGATCCTAGTACGTTTTCTAAATAAGTATATCGATTTTTACTACTTTAAAAATATTAAAGTAATAGCTTCATATGTTTAAGAAATCCAAACACTAACAAAATGAATGTGTGCATTGGCACGATTACAAGGCACGTACGGAAACAAGAAAACAAATAAACATTACATAGTATTGAATACATTAATATTTATATGATACAGATGACCTATTGTTCTAGAATTATCTTAATGTAGGCAAGAGAAATATTTTAATTAGATTTACTATTGGTAAATATACAATTAATTTTTTAAATGTTTCGTTGCATTATTATTTTTTTTTAGTTTAGAAAAATGAAAAAAATCAGCTTCACGCTGTATCCCGCACACAGCAGGGTAGGCAGAGGGAACCTAGTGTTAAGACACTCCGTTCCCCACTTTCCGCCGAATTCTGGAGGCATTGCGTGTTGAGTGGCAGAACTCAACGCCCCGCTTTGCCTAGATACCAGAGCGAAGAATAGGAAATTTAAATTTAAGTAAATATTTCATCTCCTCGAGTGGGGATCGAACGCACAACCAGTCGATTTACAGTCATACTTTGTTCCCCTGCGCCACGACTGGACTGGGACTGGCGGTTTAGTTTTGGAGATTGTTAATAAATAAAAATTTATTGTAAAAATTTATAGTTTAGAAAAATTAAATGAAAAGAGATGTAATATTATATTTTATTATATATCATTATAAAATAATATTATTTGAAAAACTTAAACCTCGCTAACTAATAAGTACGTCAATTCTCACTTTCCTTTAAATCTGAAATTGTATATAATTTTTACTTGAGAAACTAAGTCCATATTTATTAACTTACAATATTAATTACAATGTTAATGTACTCGAAATGGAACTAGCCAGATACTATTTCTAGTCAAACTAACAGTAGCGAATTATAAATAATTCAATTTAAATATAGTGCCAACAGAACAACGAGTTCTGTAGTATGAGTAAGAGTAGCCCAACGGTGAAAATGGCAAACAGGCCGAATAAACCAACCCATTTTTTAGGGTTATCTGGTGGAACTGAACGCCGCGCTTTACCCCGACATCAGAGCGGAGAAATGAAAATATTAAATATCTCATTTCCTCAAGTGGAAATCGAACCCACAACCTGACGCGTTTGCAGCCACCCGCGTGTACTCCTGCGCCACGACTGGCCCAAAATTGTAAAATGTTTTATAAAAACTTATATATTACTTATATTAATTCTCAGTTCGATATTTAATAAACAAATGAAATTATTCTTAAAACATTTTGATTCATTTTTGGGTTCTATACCATAAAATTAAAAAAAAATACTTCATCGTCTGTCTGTCAAGACCGTTTACTCAAAATCCCGTGGAAGTATCAATTTGAAATTAACATCAAATATCCAGGGCTACGGCCCCTTGGAGCACAGAAAAAATTAAGCTTCGTCAACATAATCATAACATAAGTTTTTATGCATCGTTTTCTGCCTTTTATAATAACTTTGCCGTGTAATCAAAACCTATAGAGTACTTCCCACATACGATACAATATCAACTTTTGTAACTCACATAAATTGTACGTGTTACCTCTTGACCTTTAATTCTAAAATTGGTGAGGAACCCTCGGCGGGGGAGACCGACTCGCACGGCCGGTTTTTTTAAATAAAATTATGTCAGTGAGCTAACCTTGCATTATGATCCTAACTAAGCCTGCTTGTTAACGTTTATCTTAATTATTTGACAATGATAACCGGTTTAAAATCTACATCATTTAACCCACATACCTATACTAATAAACCAGGACCAAGATAAATAGAATATTGTAACTATATACGTATAGTTCGGGAATTACTTAACTCAAATCAAACGCAATAGAAACAGTATATCGGGTGCTTATGTAGTTAAGGCCGTCGTGGCACAAGCGTGTGATTGTAAGCGCGATAGGATGTGGATTCGATGCCCACTCGAGTAAGTAAAGTATTTAATATTTTTATTTCCTTGGTATGGTATCGAGGAAAAGCGCGACGTTGACGTCGTCCCGCTGCTTTACACGCATTACCACTAGGATTTGGCGAAAAGAGGAAAACGTAAGCTTATTAATGGGAACGCAGTGTCAACACTAGGTTCCTTAGACTTCCCAAATTCTTTCCCTACTCCGCACATATGAGAATACGACGTAAAGCTAAAAGAATGAAGATCTTTATGTTAACAAATGGTATAATAATAAAACTCTAAATCATAACCGTACATCTTTGTCCAGTACAAAGCGAGCTAGGTGCCATCACATCGAGTTAAATCGAATTTATGGCCTACAGCTGTGTATAATGTTATTTAGACACTGAACCACTGTACTACGACGCTCGTTAGCTCTGATGCATATCTATAAATACGAAATCCATTGCATTCTGAATCATTATGAGAAAATAATTTTGTGTACGGATTTATATGCCTATCTAAATAAGTTAATAAATCAGCTTCACGAGTAGCGGAACTCAACACCGCGCTTTGCCTCGACACCAGAGCGAGGAAATGGAAAAATAAATTTAAACAAACATATCATCTCCTCGAGTGGGGATCGAACCCACAACCAGTCGAATTTACAGTCACACTCTGTGCCCCTGCACCACGACTGGTTTCAAAGTTACATTAGATATATCTATGTAATGTAATTTTGCATTTTTTTCCTATGAGAATTAAATGCGTTAACTTTTATTATAACGCACGAAGACATAATAGTATAGAAATATTATTATTAGTACAATATTTTGAAAAGAATACTATCAATTTGACTAACATAAATAATTACATTAAAAATAAACAAAATAAACATGTACTATGAGGGTAGGAATAGAAATATGCAAACACGCTGGATCAAATTTGCAACCAAAATATTCTACTGTATTGAGTTTGTATGCTTAAGAGTCTATATAATACACTATAAGAGTCTATACTACGGTATAGATATAGATAGGTATAGATTTATTGTTTATCCTCAACAGTTTATCCTGAAGCAGCTTCAACCATATTCTATTTTTAATAAAAAAATGTTATGTGTAATTATATGAAATTGTATCGAAAGTGATACGACATTTAGGTATATAACGAAATTGTCTCCGTGCACCTGAGACCTATCAAATTCTCGTAACGAAAAAATAAAATAAAAGCACCTGCGCCTGCGGTCTGCAAAACTTTTTATGTATTTACAACCAAAAACTTGATAATTCAGTATAATCATGTAAAAAAAGGACAATAACGATTTATATATTTCTTAATTAACAAGTAATAAATATTTATTGGAAGCCTTATCTTGTATGATTTTTTTTTATCTTATTTAAAAAGGTAAGTAATTTATATTTCCATTTCTTCGCTCTGGTGTCGAGGTTAAGCGGGGTGTTGAGTTCTGTTCTGAGTACTCAACACGCAATGCCTCCAGAATTCGGCAGAGAGTGGAGAACGGAGTGTCTTAACACTAGGTTCCCTTTGCCTACCCTGCTGTGTGTGGGATACAGTGTGAAGCTGATTTTTTTTTTTAAAAAGGTAAATCATAAAGGTACATGATCGAGTAGCAGGTGTAAAGTACATTTTATGGTCACCAGCAGAGCGAGTTGTATAGCACTTCTATTAAAAGGTCAATGACTACTTTATACTATGAATATAAAATTCATTTTTACATCAACCAAATGAATTTTAATACAAACAAAATTATTGAAAGGTGTGTATTCTAAAAGGTAGACTTTTTTCTCAATTATGACTTATATAGTAAAGTATTTTTGCTATTCTTACGTGACAAGACCTTATACGATACAGGAATAAAAAAATAACCTTGAAAACTTACGCATTAAAGTAAAAAACGAAGATTATAACACAAAATCCATTCTGTTAAAACAAACACTATTATCACATAATATAAAACACAAGATTCACTTGAAAAATCACTTTTACTTTCACAAATAAACTTATATAAATAATAATTTTAGTTTTTAATATTTCGTTTTATTAATGTTTATTTACGATGCGCAAGCGCTGTCTCGGTGTCTACCTCCTCAGCCGGTGCGATCGATACAGAGGGTTACGTCACGGAGCGTCGGTACCAGCCCATTGACTTGACTTGGATCGAGGAATTAAAGCAGTCAAGGTCGTTGGAAGGCGACATCGTTTTGGTTTGTTTACGTAGAGGCTAGTGCTAAATACATAATATATGTATGTATGTATGCACATTTATTTTATATTAGTCATAACTTCACAATTGTTATTTTTTTAAAATAGAAAATAATTAGTGTGAGTTCAAATCCTACTACATTTTTATTTTTAAGCACTTTAATATATATATGTATACACAATCGTAATCTTAATTCTAGACTCTGCATGTTTAGCTCCTGGCATAAAATGACGGTCAAATATTTATAATAAATACATATATATTATATATACTAGCGGCTCGCCCACGGCTTCGCTTAAATACATGATTATTGATTTAATAAGCAGAATTGATTGACAACTATAATATAATAATGACTTCTAATATGATTTTTTTACAACATTATCGTCAAAGAATTTTTGATTGTTTTAAATAAAAAAATACGACCATTGTTGATATTTGATATTTATAAAATATATACATAAAGCTAATTATTTATTACACGTATATATTTTTGTAACTTTATGTTCTTTTTACCAATATAATATACTCTGTTAAATGTGCTGATGTCAGTGATTAATTTAATTTATTCATTCAGAAAGAGTCTTAAATGTTAATTTATTGATTTGAAGGATTCATAATATTCTTTGTAAAATAACTGTAATAATTGCATATTAACTCCTGTACAGTTTTTAAATTAGTTACATATATTATATGTACGAACCAACCAAAAAATCTTTGTATTTACTTGATATTTCTTTCAAGATCGTTCTTTATCTCTCTGTTGAATTAATTACGACTTCTTTCAAATGACGATAACTTTTTTTTTATCGAACCGATTTATTTGAACTAAACTTTAGTATTTAAGTTGAGTTAAAACAAAGCAATTGGTGAAAAATTTTCAGTACTTTCAGAGAAAAATGCGGACAAAAATATGTCGACAGACAGACAGACAGACAAGAAATTCAAAAAAAATCTTTTTGCTTTCTATTATTCTTTATAAGTGTCCCTCTATCCATTTCAGTCAAAATTACTAAATGTACAGACAAAATATTTTTACTGTGTATTATAAATATTTAACCGTCATTTTATGCCAGGAGTTAAACATGCAGAGTCTAGAATTAAGATGGAAAGCGTAAAACGGAATGTCTTTACACGTGGTTCTCTCTACTTATCCTGCTGCAAGAAACGAAGGAACTAAATCATGAAACTAAAAAAAATGAGACAGTAGAAACGTGTAAATAAAAATATATTTAATCATGAAGGCGCACATATTTACAATGACATATACATTATTTTTAAAGTAAATTAAAAATTATGTTATAAAAATAAAGAATCCGACCCTGCATCATAACTTTTCCAAATATGAGTAAGTTTAACTTTTTTATTAAAGTGATTATAGTCAAACGGTAACTTAATTAAATTATTTTAATATATCCACTCTTCACTTATATAAATTTTAAATTTTTATTATTTTCCTATTGTTATTTATATACTATGTTTAGATTGATGACCACGCTCACAATGATTAATATACCAACCTAAGATAACATTGTATTCTCATTAAGTGAAATGTAAATATATTTTAAGAAAATAAACTCTTTAACCACAAAAACACTGTCTAAAAATTTGATTCACGCTGTATTACGCATACAGCAGGGTAGGCAGAGGGAACCTAGTGTTAAAACATTCCACTCCCCACTTTCCGTCGAATTTTTCGAGGCCGAACTCAACACCGGACTTCTGCCTTGGTGTCAGAGCGAAGTAGTGAAAATATTTATAAGTATAATTAATTCCCTCGAGGAGTGTTCGAACCCACAACCGTCGTATTACAGACACAGTCTTGTGCCCTAATCTACGTTATAATATTATTATATAAATTATATGATTAATATTATTGAATCTATTGTATAATATTACAATAAATTGTATAACAGTCTAGTTAATATTAACTAGTAGCTTCATTTTCATTACAGATAATGTACCTTCTCTATAATCTACGGCGCCCTTGGAGCCTTATAAAGACCGAAATAGCAGCGTTAAGTGACGTCATAACGCTATTCAGTTGATGATAGCTCATAAAGTAAATTACAGGGTGAAAACGAGGAATCTTATATAAAAATTATTTTGGTGCATTGCATCAAAAGAAATCAGCGTCACCGTGTGTCCTGCACACAGCACGGTAGGAAGAGGGAACCTAGTGCTAAGAGTTAAGACACTTTGTTCCCCACGATCGGAATGAACGACGAATGTTTCTATGAAATATTATTGTAAAAAATTTATCAAAGTAAATAAATATAATATGTACTTATAGTTTAAAGTAAAAAACAATATTAAAATTAAGTATTCAAATAGTTATTTATATGAAGATTTGAGTGATGTTGATGCGTCACTGCTATAGATTTGGTGTGTGATGTCCCATGTTGTAGAGCGTGTGGATACTGAATATCATCGGCTTAGAATGTAAACCTACTAAATCCATTTTTCTGTTTTATTCGTTATGTACATACGAATACCATACGAAACTGTAAAAAATATATATAAAATTAACTTTTATTTTATTTCATATAGTAGAGAAATTGTAGGAACCTTCTCTTGACTTTTCGCGGGTAGACACGAAAGTGCATACACGTCTTTTTAATCAGCAGTAAAAATTTTTAAAATAAATTAGATTAATAATTGAATATATGTGTTAAATTTTAAATACCGGTGCTTAAGTTGACTATAACTAATTTTCCCACACAATTTACACTAATTGACTGAATTATGGATACACCTGTGGAACAATTACTAAGAAGTATGAGTGAACTTTCCTCAATGTTTTCTTCTCGCATGGGTG